>WNWK01057772.1:0-10642 GCA_009830355.1 Cherax destructor
CACTTCTGTTTTGTAAAACCTCTCATAAGCTACCTTTTTCTCTTTATCACACCCTTTACTTCTTCATTCCACCACTCACTCCTCTTTCCTCCTGCACCCACCCTCCTATAGCCACAAACTTCTGCCCCACATTCTAATACTGCATTTTTAAAACTATCCCAACTCTCTTCAACCCCCCACTACTCCTACTTGCACTAGCCCACCTTTCTGTCAATAGTTGCTTATATCTCACCCTAACTTCCTCCTCCCTTAGTTTATACACTTTTATCTGTCTCTTACTTGCTGTTGCCATTTTCTTTTTGTCCCATCTATCTTTTACTATAACTGTAGCTACAACCAAATAATGATCTGATATATCCGTTGCCCCTCTATAAACATGTACATCCTGAAGCCTACCCATCAACCTTTTATCCACCAATACATAATCTAACAAACTACTTTCCTTACGTGCTATATTATCATACCTTGTATATTTATTTATCATCTTTTTCATAAAATATGTATTACTTATTACCAAACCTCTTTCCACACATAGCTCAATTAATGGTTCCCCATTCACATTTACCCCTGGCACCCCAAATTTACCTACTACTCCCTCCACTACATTTTTACCCACTTTAGCATTAAGATCTACAACCACAATTACTCTCTCACTTGGTTCAAAACTCCCCACACACTCACTCAACATTTCCCAAAATCTATCTCTCTCCCCTACACTTCTCTCTTCTCCAGGTGCATAAACACTTACTATAACCCACTTTTCACATCCAACCTTTATTTTACTCCACATAATCATTGAATTTATACATTTATATTCCTTCTTTACCTGCCATAACTGATTATTCAACATTATTGCCACTCCTTCTTTAGCTCTAACTCTATTTGAAACCCCTGATCTAATCCCATTTATTTCTCCCCACTGAAACTCTCCTACCCCCTTCAGCTTTGTCTCACTTAAAGCCAGGACATCCAGCTTCTTTTCATTCATAACATCTACAATCATCTCTTTCTTATCATTCGCACAACATCCACGCACATTCAAACATCCCACTTTGACGGTTTTCTTCTTTTTCTTTTTAGTAAATCTATACAGGAAAAGGGGTTACTAGCCCATTGTTCCTGGCATTTTAGTTGACTTTTACAACACGCATGGCTTACGGAGGAAAGATTCTTATTCCACTTCCCCATGGATATGAAAGGAAAAGCAATAAGAACAAGAACTATTAAGATAAAATCAAAGAAAACTCAGATGAGTGTGTATACATAAACGTGTACATGTTTGCGTAGTGTGACCTAAGTGTAAGTAGAAGTAGCAAGACGTACCTGAAATCTTGCATGTTTATGAGACAGAAAAAAGACACCAGCAATCCTACCATCATGTAAAACAGTTTCAGGTTTCTGTTTCACAGTCACCTGGCAGGATGGTAGTACCTCCCTGGGTGGTTGCTGTCTACCAACCTACTACCTAGAATATATATATATATATATATATATATATATATATATATATATATATATATATATATATATATATATATATATATATTATATATATATATATATATATATATATATATATATATATATATATATATATATGTATATAAATATATATATATATATATATATATATATATATATATATATATATATATATATATATATATATATATATATATATATATTCTTCTTTCTTTCAACACGTCGGCCGTTTCCCACCGAAGGGTGGCCCAAAAGGAAAAACGAAAGTTTCTCCTTTTACATTTAGTAATATATACAGGAGAAAGGGTTACTAGCCCTTGCTCCTGGCATTTTAGTCGCCTCTTACGACACGCATGGCTTACGGAGGAAGAATTCTGTTCCACTTCCCCATGGAGAATATATATATATATATATATATATATATATATATTATATATATATATATATATATATATATATATATATATATATATATATATATATATATATATTATATATATATATATTATATATATATATATATAAAATATATATATATATATATATATATATATATATATATATATATATATATATATATATATATATATATATATATATATATATATAAATTTATGTCGTGCCGAATAAGTAAAACTGGACAATTAGCAAGAACTCATTTAAAATTTAGTCATTTCTAAAATTTTCAGTTATACGTTTAAAGATATATTTTTTCATTTATGTAAATGTAAAAATTAATAATTTTGTACCAAAATAACCTTAGAAATCTTACCTAACCTTATTATAAAGAGCGCAATTTAATTTAGCCTAATCCAACAAAATATATTATAACAAGCGCAATTTAATTTAGCCTAATCGAACAAAATATATTTTAGATAAGTTTACAATAATTTAATAATAAACAAACACAAAGAAATATATTTTTCGTTAGGTTCAGAATGATTTTTGCGAAATTATTTCATACACAAATTTTCGCTTTTCTTATTCGGCAGGAATAGCGTTGCTATTTAAGCCGAAATCGGCACGACATCTATATATCCTTCACCTCCCGGATTCCTTAGAGTATGTCCGTAAATGTCTTTCTCACCCCTGCTGCCCTTCTGACTCTCCACCTGTTGTGTGGTATCTGGTACCATCCCTTCCTTCTGACTCCACCTATTGTGTGGTATCTCGTACCATCCCTTCCTTTTGACTCCACCTATTGTGTGGTATCTGGTACCATCCCTTCCTTCTGACTCTCCACCTGTTGTGTTGTATCTGGTACCATCCCTTCCTTCTGACTCTCCACCTGTTGTGTGGTATCTGGTACCATCCCTTCCTTCTGACTCCACCTATTGTGTGGTATCTCGTACCATCCCTTCCTTTTGACTCCACCTATTGTGTGGTATCTGGTACCATCCCTTCCTTCTGACTCTCCACCTGTTGTGTTGTATCTGGTACCATCCCTTCCTTCTGAATCTCCACCTGTTGTGTTGTATCTGGTACCATCCCTTCCTTCTGACTCTCCGCCTGTTGTGTGGTATCTGGTACCATCCCTTCCTTCTGACTCTCCACCTGTTGTGTTGTATCTGGTACCATCCCTTCCTTCTGACTCTCCACCTGTTATGTTATATCTGGTACCATCCCTTCCTTTTGACTCCACCTATTGTGTGGTATCTGGTACCATCCCTTCCTTCTGACTCTCCACCTATTGTGTGGTATCTGGTACCATCCCTTCCTTCTGACTCTCCACCTGTTGTGTTATATCTGGTACCATCCCTTCGTTTTGACTCCACCTATTGTGTGGTATCTGGTACCATCCCTTCCTTCTGACTCTCCACCTGTTGTGTTGTATCTGGTACTATCCCTTCATTCTGACTCTCCGCCTGTTGTGTTGTATCTGGTACCATCCTTCCTTCTGACTCTCCACCTGTTGTGTTGTATTTGGTACCATCCCTTCCTCCTGACTCTCCACCTTTTGTGTTGTATCTGGTACCATCCCTTCCTTCTGACTCTCCACCTGTTCTGTTATATCTGGTACCATCCTTTACTTCTGACTATCCACCTGTTGTGTGGTATCTGGTACCATCCCTTCCTTCTGACTCTCCACCTGTTGTGTTATATCTGGTACCATCCCTTCATTCTGACTCTCCACACCTGTTATGTGGTATCTGGTACCATCCCTTCCTTCTGACTCTCCACCTGTTGTGTTGTATCTTGTACCATCCCTTCCTTCTGACTCTCCACCTGTTGTGTTATATCTGGTACCATCCCTTCCTTCTGACTCTCCATCTGATGTGTTGTATCTGGTACCATCCCTTCCTTCTGACTCTCCACCTGTTGTGTTGTATCTGGTACTATCCCTTCCTTCTGACTCTCCATCTGTTGTGTGGTATCTGGTACCATCCCTTCCTTCTGACTCTCCACCTGTTGTGTTGTATTTGGTACCATCCCTTTCTTCTGACTCTCCACCTGTTGTGTGGTATATGATACCATCCCTTCCTTCTGACTCTCCACCTGTTGTGTGGTATATGGTACCATCCCTTTCTTCTGACTCTCCACCTGTTGTGTGGTATCTGGTACCATCCCTTCCTTCTGACTCTCCACCTGTTGTGTTGTATCTGGTACAACCCCTTCCTTCTGACTCTCCACCTGTTTTGTGGTATATGGTACCATCCCTTCCTTCTGACTCTCCACCTATTGTGTGGTATCTTGTACCATCCCTTCCTTCTGACTCTCCACCTTTTGTGTGGTATATGGTACCATCCCTTCCTTCTGACTCTCCACCTGTTGTGTTGTATTTGGTACCATCCCTTCCTTCTGACTCTCCACCTGTTGTGTGGTATTTGGTACCATCCCTTCCTTCTGACTCTCCACCTGTTGTGTGGTATCTGGTACCATCCCTTCCTTCTGACTCCCCACCTGTTGTGTGGTATATGGTACCATCCCTTCCTTCTGCCTCTCCACCTGTTGTGTGGTATCTGGTACCATCCCTTCCTTCTGACTCTCCACCTGTTGTGTTGTATTTTGTACCATCCCTTCCTTCTGACTCTCCACCTGTTGTGTGGTATATGGTACCATCCCTTCCTTCTGACTCTCCACCTGTTGTGTGGTATATGGTACCATCCCTTCCTTCTGACTCTCCACCTGTTGTGTGGTATCTGGAACCATCCCTTCCTTCTGACTCTCCACCTGTTGTGTTGTATCTGGTACCATCCCTTCCTCACACTGCTTTCTTCATGATCATGGTTTTGTCTTTATTATTTTGATATCTTTTTTCTTTTCAATCTCAATGTCCTTTCTTTCTTGTGCCTTGCCTGCTTGGGTGTGTCTTTGAGTATACTCACCTATATATGGTTGCAGGAAGAAATACTTCTAACATCTCTGTTACTCAATTGAGTTTTCAACTTCCAGCTGTGCTTTCGTGTTCTTATTTCCCAACTCTGAACCATTATGGCTGTACCCACCTAATTGTGTGTGTGTGTGTGTGTGTGTGTGTGTGACACAACCTGGCTATGGGAAAGAGGTAATTGGCCAGCCCTTTGCTCTGAGCTCGCCACCACCGATTGGAATGCTCTTCTCCAAGGGAATGTTGACAACCAAGTGAAAGCCTTCACTGGACACATCCTTAATCTACAACAAGAACACATCCCTCACCGGCAGTATGTGACGTAGCCTACAGATCAGCCTTGGTTTGGCTTTCGTTGTAGAGAGGCTGCTACTGCTAAGTACAAGGAATGGCGAAGGTATAGGAGACATCCTACCACCTATAACAGGAACTTGCACAGGCAAGCCTGTAGGCATATGGGTGAAGTTCAAAAGTGGGCCATCGCCAAATGGGAGGTGGGCACAAAAAGAAAGCTAGCATCAGGTAGAGTAGGCTCCAAAACCTGGCGGTCCCTGGTCAAGAACAGACAAGGTTATCTGCCTGATGAACTCATTCCACCTCTAAATCAACAGGATGGGACCACCTCTACTAGTAGTCAAGAGAAAGCGGACCTCTTTGCCCAACACTTTGCTACCAAAATGCAAGTTACTGATCCAGCTAGCTGCAAGAACTGTCAGTGGTGACAGTAAGGCAGGAGAAGGTGCATTTCCTTCTTAAATCGCTTGACCAAGAAAAGGCTGTGGGCTCAGACAAGTTGAGCCCAAGATTGTTGAGAAGATGTGTAGACAGCTAGCAGCACCTCTAACTCGCATCTTTCCACACTGCCTAGTACAGTGTAAATGACCTTCTCTGTGGAAAGAGGCAAATGTAGTCCCTGTTCACAAAAAGACGAGAAGATCAGAAATCAGTAACTACAGACCAGTGTCACTCCTGTCAATCACTAGTAAGATCTTTGAGACAATAATCTCAAGACAAATGACTTTGTGACCGTGGATATGGCTTCAGGAAAGGTTACTCTGCTGCTGATCTGTTGTTAAACCTCTCCACTAAATGGCACCAGTCACTGGATGAATCCAAAGTCAGCTGTATGGTAGCACTGGACATTGCTGCTGCTTTCGGCCGAATGTGGCACCAGGACCTCTTGGCAAAACTGCAAGCACTGGGAATTGCAGGCTCTAAGCTACGTCTCCTCAGTGATTACCTTCATAGTAGATCTTTAAGGGTAGTTCTCAATGGAACAGAATCAGCAAGACATCGTACTGGGGAAAGTGTTCCACAAAGAAGTGTGCTGGGACCATTGTTATGGAATGTCTACTTCAATGACCACCTACATCTCATCCCAGAATCCCATGCATATGCAGACGATTGTACTCTGACATTTACTTATCCAAGAGAAGAAATGCCAGCTGCTCTAAGCTACATCAATCACCAGCTAAGAGCTATATCAGCTTGGGGAAACCGATGGCAAGTAACATTTGCACCTGAGAAAACACAAATGATGATGGTCTCTAGGCACCTTGATGGTAATGCCGGAGCAGTAGTAAGTATGAATGGGAGAGTGTTGGTATCTGGGGAAGACGTTGATATTCTTGGGGTGAAATTTGACTCCAAACTGACCATGAAGAACCATGTTGTAAATCTTGCAAACAAGGAAGCCAGGAAGCTTACAGCACTTCGACGTATCTCGCATCTGCTTGACAGTATGGGTTGCAAGATTCTGTATGAGGCACAAGTACGCTCACACCTTGAGTACGCTCCACTTTCTTGGTTTACCTGCCCCCCTCTCATCTGCGGCTGCTTGACAGAGTGGAGAACAGAGCAAGACGTCTCATCTCTCGCCTGGACCCATCCTGGTTAGATCTGTTATTTCAGCAGAGCCTTCAACACAGGAGGGATGTGGGTGGCCTTACTGTTATGTACAAGGCCAACATTGTCAAAGTACCACATTTGGCTCCACTTCGAGGACAGCGAGAAGCAAGCTTCTATACCACAAGACGGGCAGAAAGCAGCAACTTCACTCTGGCTGTACCCTTCTCCAGAACATCACTTCATCTGAGATCATTTATCCCCAGGATGACTCGAGTCTGGAACACATTCGTACAGCATAATGATGTCAACGAGATAAAGTCAGTTGATCAAATGAAAATGCTGGCCCACAGATGGCTTCAACTTCATCCTGTTCCCTACTTGTATGTTTCATAACAATAAAAATGTTTTCAAATGAGCTGATGTAGGTAACAGCTCTTAGCTTGTCAATAAAGTTAGGAATCCTTAACTTGTAAATAGCTTGTCAATAAAGCTAGGGATCCTTAACCTAACCTTGTCAAACCCTGTGTAAAAGAGAGGGGGAGAGAGAGAGAGAGAGAGAGAGAGAGAGAGAGAGAGAGAGAGAGAGAGAAAGAATGAGTGTGTGTGTGCGTGTTCGTGCCTAGAGTGTTGCGGGGGGTCAACGCCCCCGCGGCTCGGATCCTGCCTCTACTACTTCCTTCCCCAGGTTGTTCCACTTTTAACAGCTCTAAAAGTGACACAAAACTTAATAATATATCTGTGACTCGTGTGTTTTCAATTTCCAGCAGTGCCCTCGCATTC
The DNA here is from genome assembly GCA_009830355.1 of Cherax destructor. Taxonomy (NCBI): domain Eukaryota; kingdom Metazoa; phylum Arthropoda; class Malacostraca; order Decapoda; family Parastacidae; genus Cherax; species Cherax destructor. The sequence continues at coordinate 7,439 of WNWK01057772.1, forward strand.
TCATTTCCCGTCTCAAACATTATGTCCCTCTCCACCTTATCAATTCTACTCAGTTCACCTTTCCTCTAGTTTCATAATGTCGTCAGGCGTGTAGTGTGTGTGTACTTACCTATATGTGGTTTCAGGGGTATATTCACAGTTCCTGGCCCCGCCTCTTCGCTGGTCGCTGGTCGCTTTCTCCCGGCCATACTTATTTGTAAAGCTATGTATGGATCCCGCCTCTACTACATCACTCTCCAGTTTGTTCCACTTCTTGTCAACTCTATGGCTGAAGAAATGCTTCCTAACATCCCTTTGACTTATCTGAGTTTTCAACTTCCGGTTGTGTCTTTTTGATTCTATTTCCCATCTTTGAAAAATTGTGTCCCTGTCCACCTTGTCAGTTTCCCTCAGTATTTTGCACTTCATTATCATATAGCCTATGGTGCTCCTGTTCTCCAGTGTCGTCACGTTGAATTTCCTTATTCTATCCCCATAGCACAGGGACTAGTCTTGTTACAAACCTCTTTGTGTAAGTGTGCATGTGTGTGGTGTATGTGTGTGCGCGTATTTGTGTGTATGTGCATGTGTATGCGTGCCTGTCTGTGTCTTTACGTGTGTGTGCATGTGTGACTGACAGAATTCGTAGCATAACTTCATTAATACCGCTACCCTTACCGTCGTCTACGGTCAAATTCAAAACACTAAAAACAGTAGAGGAAGCAGTTTTGACGTTATCAGTCCGTCAGTCTTCGTAGGAGGTGATCAGTCTCTTCTTTCTTAAACATGTATTAAGTTGGTTGGTTAATGGGGTTCAAAACCTACCCACAAAAATACTTTAATTCCTAAGGAGGATTAACCTCTTCGCTCTCGGACCGGGAGATTGTGCTGCGTGGTAGCTCCTGGTATTACTCTTGTGCAAGTTCCTGTTTTCTTCAAAATGGCGACCAGTTGTCGCAGGCGGAGTAACACAATGTGTGTTGACATCATCAAGGGAGCAATTTACATGACGAATGCCTCTGTTCTGCTGCCTACAATCATCAGAGATACTTTCTGCGTGGACAACTCAGAGCTTTATGGGATTGCTCTAAATGGAACATCGAGGATTTTCATTAAGTTTTGTACGGTGGCAGCGTACGAGAGGACGGTGACACAGTATCAAGAGAGGTGCCTCACCGTGACCTCGGGGCTGGAGGTACGACTGCAGGATGCCTCCAAATATTACACCTGGGTAAAAATTAGTAATATTCCATTTGAAGCGGATCATGTGGACATTTGTGAGGCATTTCGGCAATATGGTGTGGTGCATACTGCGACGATGGGGCGATGGATGGATAGAATCTACGCGGGGCTTTTTATTTACAGTGGAATATCCGAGGCCTCAGGGGTAACCGGGGTGAGCTTCAGGTGTTGCTCTCTCAGTTTTCCCCTGTTGGGGTCTGTTTGCAAGAACCCAAATTACAATCCACTGTTATCAGGCCCTTTTCAGGCTATGATTTGTTATATTCATCGGATCCTTTTTCCGATGGAACCTTTAACGAAAGTGCTCTTCTTATACGCACTGGTGTTCCATACCGTCAGCTCTATGTTCCTTCTTCCTTACATTACACCGCAGCCCGTATCCACTTGAATAAGTGGTATACACTCTGTTCTTTATATCTCTCCCCTTCGCGGGCAATGTCTATCCCAGATGTTGATTTTCTGGTTTCTTCCTTACCGCCACCCCTTCTATTACTCGGCGATTTTAACGCACACCATTTCTCTGGGAGGATCGCACTGTGACTCCCGTGGCATTCAGTTGGAGGCATTTCTTGCTTCTCTTCCTCCATGTTTTAAATACGGGTACTCTACCCATTTTGATCCCCGAACTCATTCTTTCTCCTGCATCGATCTTTCCATCTGCTCTTCATCTACTGTCCTTGACTTCACCTGGTCTGTCCTCCCGGACTTACATGACAGCGATCATTTCCCAATCATCCTTAAGTCCCCTCTGTTTCTCCACTCCTCATTGCCCACGCTGGCAATTTGACCGGGCGAAATGGGACCTTACGCACATCTTACTGCCTTTCATGAGGTTCCTATCTCGTCCTCCATTGATGAGGTTTTACATCTCTTTTCGTCCTCCATCTTCACAGCGGCTTCACATTCTATTCCCAAACCTCGGGCAAGCATCCTCAGAAGTGCGTGCCTTGGTGGTCTCCTGCTTGTGCTCGGGCAGTGTTTGAAACGTGCTGCATGGGGCAGGTATCGATATAACAGAACCACAGAGAGACTCCTTGATTTCAAGCAGAAGAGAGCTATTGCTCGTCGTGTCATACGTGATGCTAAACGCACTTGCTGGCGAGATTACGTTTCTACTGTCACTTCGGCTTCCTCGATGAGTGCAGTCTGGAAGAAAGTGCGGAAATTAAGTGGTAAATTCTCCCCGACCCGGCTCCTGTTCTTCAGGTTGCTGGTGTCGATATAGCACACCCTCTTGCCGTTGCCACTGAAATTGGTAACCATCTCGTCCGCATTTCTCAGGGGCTCCATCTATGCCCTCGTTCCTTTCTTCTAAGTCTGCCAGCGAGTTAAAGCCCTTAGATTTTTCTTCTTAGAGAAGAATCCTATAATGTGCCTTTTACCCTTCAAGAACTGGAGGCAACACTTCTGCTTGCCGATCATCGGCAGCTGGGCCAGACGGCATACATATTCGTATGCTACAGCATTTACATCAGTCTGCTCTTACTGTCCTCTTACGACTCTTTAATCTTATATGGTCGCAAGGAGTTATTCCCCAGCTGTGGAAGTCTGCTATTGTTCTCCTTTCGAAAACCAGGTGCTACGGACGTGATCCCTCTCACTACCGTCCCATCGCTCTTACCAGTGCAGTTTGCAGGTAATGGAACGTCTAGTTAATAGACGTTTGATGTGGTATTTAGAGACTCACAATAGTCTCTCCCTAGTCAGTATGGTTTCCGTAAGGGCCGTTCTGCCATTGACCCTTGCTGCGCTTGGATACGTATATTCGTAATGCCTTTGCGAATAACCATTCGGTTATCGCTATCTTTTCGACCTTGAGAAGGCTTATGATACAACTTGGAGATATAATATCTTGGCCCAGGCCCACTCCTTAGGCCTCCGAGGCAACTCTACCATTCTTTCTTAAGGCTTCTTAACTGACAGACATTTCCGGTCCGGGTTCGTAATGAACTCTCCCGGAATTTGTCCAAGCTGAAGGTGTCC
>WNWK01057773.1:0-10642 GCA_009830355.1 Cherax destructor
TGTACCAAACCAAAAAAAATTACAAATTCAAAATTCCCAATGTTACTTTTAAATTTAGATAATTCAATTACAAAGTTGAAATTTAAAAAAATAGTGGAATGCTATATTTTATCAGCTGAATTATGGGTATAACAATTAAAATAGAAATTATTAACAGTGTAAACACGTGACAACTCTGGGTGGTATAAATGTAGGCTGGGCAGTAGATGGATGGGTGGAGTTGGCCACCCTGCATGAGTCAGTGGGCCTACTGCAATTTTAGAAATGATAAACAGGGGCCCTCCACATTCGCGAGGTTAGGAGAAAAAGAATTTTTAAGGGAGGTTGGGGCGGGAAAATATTGGGGAAAAATAATAATCTTTACTTACCCTCTATGTTTTCCTTTTGCCCAAAAATTAAAAATGAAAAAAAACATAAACACTAAACTCGGGGCTTCCAAAATTTTGAACCCCAAATTAACCGAATTACCTCCAAAAATGTGGGGGCCCTTTGCAATGTGGGGGGGCCCCGAATGTAACCTTTTGCGAATGGGAGGGCCTCTTGCGAATGTGGGGGGCCCCCTGTACAATACATAAGTATGACTGTTGCAACACTAGGTTTTTTTTATCAGAAACTTCCCCAAGACTACTTACTGTGTGGGTGACTATATAATCTTTTTATTACTATTACTCTAGTGATGTATGCCCCTTGTGGGTTTAGCCTTTTTTTGATACTTTTAAATATACTAACCAGGAGTGACAGTGAAGGCAGTCGACTGTTGGCCCCCCAGGATGAGACTCCTAAAATTCTCCTTCATGACCTCCTGTAGCCACCTCACTCCTTCCTTGCTCCCCGGAGTTTTCCCTCATAGTCAACACCTGCCTGCAAGACCCGTACTGTTCAGCATCCCCAGTGGAGGGATTTTGAAGATCCCTAATGGCCAGACAAGTAAAGAGGAGGGCCAAGGGGTGCCCGGGAACACAGGAACCTTTAGTGGGCCTGTGGCTTTGCCAGATAGCACTGTGGAGCACTGAAACAAGCTTTATCACTGTTAACTCTGAACTTACCCTTTAATTCTACCACTGTTAACTATCATTGTTAACCTATCACTTTTCTATACCACTGCTAACCATGTCACTGTTAAATATGGTCAAGGTCACAAAATAAACATCAACCTGACTCAACACAGGATTGTCTTAACAAATTAAAATTTCCCTACCAACTTTGAACTTGCAAAAACTTTTAAAACCTAAAGGGGGCAAAACCCTCAGAAGAGCTTAATTACCTAAAAAGAAACCTTAAAAAGGCTTAAAAAATTAAACCCAAAACTTAATTACCTCAATAAAACAAAACCTCATCAAAGATTTCGTTGTATGACCCTAGTAGGTTCAGCGCTTTTTATTATAATCAAAGACCTAAAAAAAAAACCTCAACAAAAGGTTTAAAAAACCCCACAAAGCTTGTTTACCAAATTTTGTTGAATTTTTATTAAAAGAAGATTATTCGTTTGTAGCTTGTTCAGCTATCAAAAATTTGGGCCCAGTCCCTGGGCACATTATTACCCCTGTAATGTTATCATCCCTGAACATTATGTACCCTGTAATGTTGAGGGACAGTCCTGACACATTATGTACCTCTGTAATGTTGAGGTACAGTTCCCCGGGCCAATTATGTACCTCTGTAATGTTGAGGTACAGTTCCTGGACACATGTACCTCTGTAATGTTGAGGTACAGTTCCCGGACCAATTATGTACCTCTGTAATGTTGAGGTACGTTCCGGGAATTATGTACCTCTCCCAAAGTTGAAAGTTCCTGAAAATTATTATCTGTAATTTGGGGAAACAGTCCCCGGAAAATTATTTCCTCTGTAATGTTGAGGTACAGTTCCCGAAATTTGTACCTCTGTAATGTTGAGGTAAATCCCTGGACACATGTACCCTGTAATGTTGAGGTACAGTTCCCGACAAATTTTTATCTGTAAAATTGAGGTACAGTTCCTGGACACATTATGCCTCTGTAATGTTGAGGTACAGTCCCCTGGACACATTATGTCCTCTTAATGTTGAGGTACAGTTCCCGGGCCAAATTTCCTCTGTTGTTGAGGTACAGTTCCTGGACCCCTTTTGTACCTCTGTAAAGGGAGGTATAGTTCCTGGACCCATTATACCTCTGAATGTTGAGGGAAAAGTCCCGGGCCCCTTATGTACCTCTGTAATATTGAGGTATAGTTCCTGAACCCCCTTATGTACCTCTGTAATGTTGAGGTACGTCCCCGGACCTATTATGTACCTCGAAGGGGTAATCCCCGGACCCAAATTTTCGTTTTTGAGGGACAGTCCCCGGGCCATTATGTACCTCTGTAATTTTAGGTACAGTTCCCGGACCAATTATTACCTCTGTAAAGTTGATACAGTTCCTGGACACTTTTGTCCTCTTAATGTTGAGGTCAGTTCCCGGACCCAAATTTTTATTTGTTGGTCAGTTCCCCCGGGCCAAATGTACCTCTGTAAAATTTAGGTACAGTTCCTGGACACATTATGTCCTCTGTAATGTTGAGGTACAGTTCCCGGACCAATTTTGTACCCCTGTAAAGTTGAGGTACAGTTCCTGGACACATTATGTACCCCTGTAATGTTGATACGTTGGACCCAAATTTTTACCTTTAAAATTTTTGGGGACGTTCCCGGCCAATTATTTAAATCTGTAAAGTTGAGGTACAGTTCCTGGACACATTATGTACCCCTGTAATGTTGAGGTACAGTTCCCGGGAAAATTTTGTCCCGTAAAAATTGAGGGACAGTTCCTGGACACATTATTACCTCTGTAATGTTGGTACAGTTCCCGACCAATTATGCCTCTGTAATGTTGAGGGTCAGTTCCCGGACAATTTGCCCCTTTTAAAGTTGAGGGACAGTTCTGGGGAATTTACCTCTGTAATGTTGAGGTACAGTCCCTGGACACATTATGTCCTCTGTTTTTGGGGGTACAGTCCCTGGAAAATTTTCCTCTGTAATGGAGGTACAGTTCCCGGGCCAATTTTTCCTCTGTAAATTATAAATTCCCGGAAATTATTCCTCTTAAAGTTGAAATTTAAATTCTGGGCCCCCTTTTACCTCTAATGTTGAGGTTCAGTCCCCGGACACATTATGTACCTCTGTAATGTTGAGGTACAGTTCTGGACCCATTATTTCCTCTGTAATGGTGAGGTATAGTTCCTGGGCCCATTATGCACCTCTGTAATGTTGAGGAAAATCCCCGGACCCATTATTCCTCTGTAATATTGAGGTTAATTCCTGAACCCCTTATGTACCTCTGTAATGTTGAGGGACAGTCCTGGGCCTATTTTGCCCTGTAATGTTGAGGGGACAGTCCCGGGCCCATTATATATCTGTAATGTTTATACTGTCCCTGGACCATTATGTACCTCTGTAATGTTGGGGTCAATCCCTGGGCCCATTATGTACCCCTGTTTTTGAAATTTCAGTTCCTGGACCCATTTGCACCACTTAATGTTTAGATCGTCCCCCGGATCCATTATTCCACCGTAAACCTTTTACTACCGCCCACAAGATGGGATGGGGGGACTACCGCCCACAAGATGGGGATGGGGTGACTACCCCCACAAGATGGGTATGGGGGGACTACCGCCCACAAGATGGGTATGGGGGGACTACCGCCCACAAAATGGGTATGGGGTGACTACCGCCCACAAGATGGGTATGGAGTGACACCGCCCCAAAATGGGTATGGGGGGACTACCGCCCCCAAGTGGGTATGGGTGACTACCGCCCACAAGATGGGTATGGGTGACTACCGCCCACAAGATGGTATGGGGGGACTACCGCCCACAAATGGGTATGGGGGGAACCCCCACAAGATGGGAGGGTGATTCCGCCCACAAATGGGTATGGGGGCTACCGCCCCCAAGATGGGTTTGGGGGGGTACCCCCCAAGATGGGTTTGGGGTGATACCGCCCACAAGATGGGTATGGGGGGGACTACCCCCACAAGATGGGTATGGGGGGCTACCGACCACAAATGGGTATGGGGAGCATAAAGATGTTAAACAAAAAATTAAAAAGGGGAATAAAATCAATATATCTTAACCCAGTGTAATACAATAAATTTTTTAAGATTAATTGTTTTATAATGGGATTATGACTATATTAAATAATTTATTGGAAAAAAAGTTTTTTGTTAGGGGATAAAGTGGGGGGGAGGAAGACTCGTACGTCCGCCTGCCACATCCCCCCGGGGCTGAGTGTAAAACCCCTCCTCCTCTGGTGCTGCCGGCATGGCTCTACGGTGATAGTTTCGTACCTTCTGTCTCATAGAGCATAAATATATCGTACATATTGTACCCTACAGCATACAATATCTGGAGGTTTTTTTTCACTTGTTGGTATAAGAGGTATCAAGATTAATAATAATAAATAATTTATTGGGATAAAACTTCTATTTAGAGGATGGCTGGGAAGACTCGTACTCCGCCTGCTACAGCAACCCAGGCTGAGGAAACAAATACGTACATAAGTAAGTAAGTAAGTAAGTTTAAAAATTTTCAGGTATACACAAATACTTTTTACATCATTATCATACATAGCAGCAAAATTGTAGAAAAACCCCCCAGGATAACCCAAAAAAGTCAGTCAGAGTGACTTATTTCCATTGGGGCCCTTTTTTTATACTTAATTTTTACATTGTAGGATATATATTTTATTATATTATAAAGGATATATGATCCCTGGGAATAAGGTAAAAAGGTTTTTTAATAAAATGTGTTTCAAAAAAAATAAAAAATCATTTCCCCCCCCTTTCGTGCTCATTCTTTGGCACCTTTTTTGGTTCTCTTCTTGAACTGGCTCATGCTATGACGGGCCCCCTTTAACATTCCAGGCAGTCTTTTCCCAAATTCCCCTTTATTGCTTTCAAAAAAGGTGTTTGCCTGGCCACTGACTGTGGGTACTACAAAGTTGTGCTCTCCCCCTTAGTACTATGACTGCTTTGGTTCCCAGCCTTGAAAAAATTTGGGCAGAAAAGATTTTCGGACACTTTTTAAAAACAATTTTTAAACAATTTTTTTTAAGTTGTTTTACTCTTTCTTAAATTTTCCCAGCATATCCAAGTTGTAATTCACCCTGGCCTACATGCTCTCTTTGGGTCCCGGGCCCCAGGATGAATCTTACCATTTTGTTCTGGGTGATTTGAAAAGTTTATCTTTCAGTTTTTTTGTCAAGGCAGAGTCCCAAAAGAAAAACAAGCGTAGCCCAATATGACATTGTATAAGGGCTAGACATGGGGTCCTGCGAGCCTCAGTGGGTAAAACACTGTGCTTGTCTGTAGAGGAACTTGGGGTCTGGCATTCCTTTCTTTACTAATTGTTCCCATCAATTCCCTGACATGCATGGGTAAAAGGGTTTCCCAGATATTTTACTGGGGAAATTGGTGATGGTTTCCCCATTACCCGGACTTTAAAAAAATTATTTCCCCTTTCCCAGTTTATATTTCTTCCAAAGAAAACCTTTGTTTTCCAGTTTAACGATAGTTTTTTGTCTACAAACCATTTTTTTGCAGTATTGTTTTGCATTGATTTTGTATTGATAATTTAGCCAAACGGCACACTCTTTTCACAAATTATTTAGTTGATGGTTCTGTTCACCAATCCACTGGGCAGCTGGTAGTGCTGTTTGTCATACAAAAGTGATGGCTCTTTTTAAAGAAATTGGAGCACCCATCAATAATCCCTTTTCCCAGACAGAACTGTTTGCCATACTCCTTGCACTAAATGCGTCCATGTATCTAAGGTTAACTTTTAATTGAAACCCGATTCTCTGTCATCCAAAAATGTTTCAACTCATCAAGTATAACTTGTAGCATGCTCGGCCAGAAGCCAGGCACGGGTATGGTGGGGTTCTGGATTTTAAGTCAGAGTCCCAACTGTGGATTCCATCTCACATTGGTTTTCCCAAAATTATGATAGAACTGATAAATTGGCTAAGTTTTATGCTTTAAAAGGGGGGATAGATTACAATCTTGGCTTGTCAGTTACAGTTTGAGAACAATAATACGAAAAGAACTTCAACTGAATTTTATTGATTTAAAAGACTAAAGGGAGTTTGACCCCAAGTAAACCATCTATCATTTCTATCATGAAAGGGGGGACCCAAATGTCTATGGTGCATCCAACAAAATAAGCAGACTTTTGGGATGTCACTACCCCCCCCGCCCCCGGGCCCGGGGTTACAAGTATTTTTGGGCCCAGGTTAAATCACCACCACCGGATGTAGCCCAAAACAAGTTAAACTTTCCCCGGTTGGGGATTATTTCACCCTGCGTCATTATGTACTGGAGTGCGATAAAATTAATGAATTCAGAGACTACTCATTCAGAAATGTTCAAGATATTCAAAATTTTTTTCCCAATGGTATATTACAGACCATTCTGGAAAAAAAGCCCCGGCTTTCCCCTTAAATAAAGCATTGACACGTGTGTTTGTTGTGTGTTGTAAAATTTCATTTTGTATTGTATGTTTTATGTATATAAAATGGGGTTTTTGGGGTTATGTATATTTTTGTTGTGTGACCCAACAATTAAAATTTTTCCCCAAAAACTCATTACAGTTGTGGCTGGGTGTGAATAATAAATTGCTCATTGCTTTATAATTTGTTCATGAAATGCAACCATGTACAGACGTAAGTAAATTTTCTTACATGATTCATTACCTTGTAACTAGTGAATTAATTACCATTGTACCTTTTTCCATCAAAACCCTTTTGGGGGGCCCGTCTCTTGGGCCCTTAAAATACCCTTTAAAACTGCAAATACCTTTGTAACTTGTCATGATTGGACCTCTGAGTTCATTACCTTTTTAACCTCAGCTATCAAAAAGAGGTCCAGTCCCCGGGCCCATTATGTCCCCTTTAAACTTTTTACTCCGCCCACAGGATGGGTATGGGGTGCATAAAAAGATTTTCAAAAAAAACAAACAGGACTCCGGGTTCCCGTGTTAATACATTAGCTATATCTTTGGGGCACCCGGCACTAAAGAGCCTGTCATCCGCATAAAAGTAGGAGTTTGCACTTGACCCCAAAAGGGCATATCATTTTTCATAACACAGGAAAAAAAAGGACCCCGAATACCCCACCGGGGGAACCCCCACATGCTATCGGGAGTGGTTCTGATTCCGTTTGTTGATTTTGACAATTTGTTTCCTTTGCTAAAAATGGGGCAAACCCGTCTGTGGAACCCCATGCCAAAAAAGCGAAGTTTAATAATTTTGTGGTTGGGCAGTATCAAAGGCCTTTTGCAAGTCTAAAGTTACCATTCCTATGAGGTTCCCTAGACATTTCCCGTTTCATGTAATCCATCAGATTAATTAGGGAGGTGTCGGGTTTAAATAAAATCTAAAGCCTGATTGTTAACTATGAAGAAAAGTTTTGTCACTAAGATATTTAACTACTTGACAGTATACCGCCCTCTCTAGAATTTTGGATATTATACTGAGTATACTAACAGGCCTATAGTTGCTGACATCAGACCTACTATTTTTCTTGAAGATAGGAGTAACTCTGGCCTCCTTGGGAAACCCCCCTGGCACTGTATTAGTGGTGATGGACAAATTTTTTATTGAGCAATGGGGGTTGCCAGTTCAGATGCCCCTCTTTTTTGGAATTTAAAAACGGGGTGTTATCTGGGCCGGTGCTTTAATTGGGTTTTAAACCCGCTTAGTTCTTTTTGCACGAAGTCATGAGATACACTTACTAGTTGACCCGTTTTTGGGGTTACCCCTTTATTGGTATAGTATGTTTTAAATTTATCAGAGTCTGTGTTAAAGGTATTTGATGCAGCTTTTTTTGCTTCTTACTAGTGTTGATGCGACAGTTGTGTAAATATGAAATTTAAAAAAATTTGCCACTTTTGTTGTTTCGTGGGATACCCGTTATCCAAAAGTATTGTATTATGCAGCAACAATATTTGGGGGTTTTTTACCTGTTGGGGATACTGTGTTGGGGGGGTCAGTAGAAGGATGGGTGACCACAAGGTCCCCGTTAAGAATGAGTACACTGCCAAGGGCTCCCGGGAATACACTGGGAGATGTATATCTCTGTGTATATACACTGAGAGGTGTATTTTCATATACTCAGAAGGGGTATATATCAGTGTATATACACAGAGGTGTATATCTCAGGGGTATCACAGAATGTATATCTGTGTATATACACTGAGATGTATATATGTATTACACAGGAAATTTTATTATTTTATAAATGAGAGGTGTTATATCCCCTGAGATGCAGAATTAATGACCCTCGTATGGGAGATAGACTTTCCCCATTAATCAACCCCCCGGGTTTTTAAAGATGGTTTTTTGTAAAATAGACTTTAAAAACCCCCTTAACCAACCAATCAGTCTTAATAACCCTGGTGTAGTAGATAGACTTTAAACCCCATTAACCAAACAACCAGTCTTAATGCCCCAGGTGTAGTAGATAGACTTTAAACCCCATTAATCAACCAATCAGTCTTAATGACCCTGGTGTAGTGATAGATTTTAAAAACCCCATTAATAAAACCAAAATTTGGTTCTTTGACCCTGGTTTAAGAAAGATAGATTTTAAAAACCCCATTAACCAACCAATCAGTCTTAAAAACCCCTGGTTTTAGAGATAGATTTTAAAACCCCCTTTAAACCCAAAAACAACCAGTTTTAAACCCCAGGTGTGAGATAGATTTTAAACCCCATTAATAAAACCAACCCAGTTTTAAAGCCCGGGTTTGTAGTAGATGGGTTTTAAAACCCTTTTAAAATTTAACCAACCATCTTAAAAACCCCTGGGTAGTAGTAATTCCAACCACACAATAGAGAAAAAAATAAGTAAAAAGACCTGGGAGTAAATCATGTCAGAGGATCTCACCTTCAAGGACCATAACACCGTAGCAATTGCATCTGCTGAAAAATGACATGATGGATAATGAGAACCTTCAAAAACCCGGGATGCCAAGCCCATGTTGACACTTTTTCCCGACGCTTGTTCTATCTGGGGTGGAATATTGCTGCACACTTCCCACCTTTAAAAGGGGGAATTTACCCCACCTAGAAAATGTGCAAAAACCCTTTCAAAAACCCCCCCTTTAAATGGGTAAACCACCCAAATAACCTTGGTTCCTAAAACCCCCACTCCCTAGGGGGAAAGAGGGGGGAGATCAAATTTTGTACCTTGGAAAATTTGAGGTTAAAAAACTTCACACGAGAATCACTCCTTTGAAAAAAAAGGGGGTTTGGGAGGCGTGTCATCCCCCAATGAAGAAAACAGGGGGCCCCCCTGGGACGTTGAGGGGCAACACAATGAGTGTCAGGGGGCCCCAAAATTGTTAACCGCCTCCCAGCATCCCCTCCCGGGGTTACCAACAAACCCCTGGGTGTCTTCCCCCTGGGCAGACCCCAAAATCGGGACCTGACCAGCCAGGCCAGGCCTCATTGGGTCCCGGGGCGGCCAAACAGTAACAAACCTGGTTGATCAGGCTCTGGTCAAAATTTAATACAGGAAACCGGGCCCCGGGGGGTTGACCCCCGGAATTATTCCAAAGGGAAAAATTCAAGGGGAGATGAAAAAAAACCCCCTTTTAAACCAAACAACCGGGGCCCAATGACCCTCGTGTAGTAAGATAGACTTTTAAAACCCCAAACCAAGCAAAGCTCAATGGTGCTGATGCCTTTTCAAAAACATCCCGGTCAGTCTTTATCTATCCTTATCTTTTTTCCATCACTCTTTTAAGGGGGGAACACTAAAAGTGTTTAAAAAAACCTTTTTTACCCCTATAATAAATGAGAATTTTATATCTCAGTGTAATACACTTTAAAATGTATATCCCCAGTGTTTCCTGAGAGGTGATATTTTCTTTTACACTGAGGGAAATGGATATCCATTGATATACACTTAAGGTGTATATCTGTGTATATACCTGAGAGGTAAAACTAAAATGTATATACACTTTTGGGTGTATATTGGGGGTTTGTGTTGGGTGAATGTAGGGGTTGGGGTTTTTGCAAAGGGGGGGGAGTGGGGTTTTGAAAAGGGGGTTTTGGCCCGGGTCCCCCCTGGTGCCGGGGCAGGGGTGGTTAAAGGGTTTTTGAAGGAGACAATTTTTGGGCCATAAAGTAAAGATGGGACTGAACAAAATTGTTTTCCTTGGGGGTTAAGGGGGCGGGAAACCCTTTTTTAGGATTATTTTTGTCTCAGTAAAAAATTATTTGCAGTATTCCCGCATGGGGTTTGGGCTAATCCCCCTTTTTGTGGACTATGTATCCCTTATTTGGGTTTGTTATTTGTTATATTTCACACTGTACATTATAAATTTTCAGTTAACTCTGTATCAAGATAAGAACAAAAGGGGGCAAGGGTTCCTGGGGGTAAGGAAAAGGGTTTTTGGGCATAGTTTTCTGATATTTTCGATATTTTCACTGTTTTAACCCAAAAATTGCTGTTGTAAATTTTATGCAACCCTGTATTTTGCATGTCCAAAGAATTATAAATGTATTTTTTGGAAACTAATAAATTAAAAAAAAAAAATGATAACTGTAGTGAAGGTTGCTGGGCCCAACATGTAAATTTACCCATGATGCAGTAAAACTTTAAACCCCTGATAAAGTAAAACTTTTC
>WNWK01057774.1:0-10642 GCA_009830355.1 Cherax destructor
CAATTTTAAAAGGGGTTAGGGTCCTTGAGGAGGACCGAATTTGGAAGTTTTAATTAATCTCAGAGTGAAAAGGTCCAGGGTCATCAGAGGCAGAGGACGGGAGTCATTACGGGGGACTTTATCTGGTGTATTAAAGGCTTTAATTTGATTAATGTGGTAAAATTTGTTTTTTGAGGTCTTGTCAAGGAAGATACCACAAAATTTTACATCAGATAATTTCAGATTTGATTGGTCCCGTAAATCTAGCTTTCAAGGTGTCCAGGTATAGGCTCCTGTACCAACACCTTATCTCCTGGATGGAAGGAGCGAAATTTTGAGTTTCTGTCATACCTCTGTTTCATCTGAGCTGCCTTCAAGTTAACCTTAGCCAACTGACGTCTACCTGCAACCTTGAAGAAAGGATTGTAGCTGGTTGTGGGGGCGTCTTCCCCCATCCATCCTTCTTTGAGCACACTAGAGGACCTCGTACATTTTTGCCCAAATATCAGCTCAAAGGACTGTACTCTGTAGACTTTTGCACAGTTTCTCTCATTGCGAATAAAACAGAGGAAGTGATTCATCCCAGTCTGTAGGAAAATGCATGCTGAATATTTTCATCATTGTTTTTAACGTCTGATGGAATCTTTCCAACGCATTGGGACTGAGGATGATAGGCAGTGGATAGGTTATAACTATTCCTAGCCTAGTTAATGTTTCCCCTAAATACTTTGGCAGTGAAGTTAGTACCTTGATCACTTTGAATAGATTTGGGAATTCCAAAGCAAGAGATAAACTTAGTTAAAGCTTTAAGGATTACTTTAGTGTTAATACTGCGCATAGGAACTGCCTCTGGATATCTAGTTACTCTATCCATGATTGTGAATAAGTATTGATTTCAGACTTAGCTTTAGGTAGTGGACCTACACAATCTATTATTAATTCTGAAAAAGGGTCTCCATTAACAGGAATGGGATGGAGAGGTGCAGGTTTAATGGGGTGTCCAGGTTTCCCGACCTGCTGACATTCTGGACAACAGCGAATATGATTCTTTACATCTTACCTTAACTTTGGGCAAGAGAACTCCTTTGTTATTCGGTATTGAGTTTGGAATTCCCAAATGGCCTCCTAAAAAAGAGTTATGGGCTATTTTTAGTATCTGAGACCTAAACTTTCTGGGAACCACTCACTTATCTGTTTGCTGTTTTCCCTCCACCTCCTTACCAGTTTCAGTGCAGACTAAGTAGTTATTTTTTAAGAGATATTTGACCGGGTGACCCGAAGTGGATTTACCCATAGCTGCCTCAAAAGCGGAGTTTAGTAATTCAAATTCAAATTCAAATTTTTTATTTCATGTAATACAAGGTGGGGGGTACTTACAGTTATAATTTAAAGTTGATATTACAAGATGGCCAATAATATGCCTAGGTATGCCTAGGCTTTTCAGGCAGTCTTATGATAGGTCTTACTCAATAGCTACACAATGAATATACAGATTGTAAGGTTAGGTTAGGTTAAGTTTACAAAATTTAGGCACTGGAATTTAAACATTGAGAATTTAACAATTAGTATAAGAAGTTAGCAATTAGTTTATATATTAATGATAAAGGTAATATATTGGCATAATATAGTTTCTATATTGGAGTGTCTTAGGCAAACTTAATAATAATAATAATAATAATAATAATAATAATAATTTTTATTTCAATGCATGTTACAAGTGTACAATGTTATTGGTAGTTACAATTATAAAACTGTAATGCAAGGAGTGCCACTGGCATGCCATGGCATTAGGGGCAGTTTATTCTAGAGACTTATTCACTAAGTACTTAATGCTAAAGAAATTGATTGAGTTTATTCTAGTTCTGTATTATTTAAATTATTATATGGTTATACATACTATTAAAAGACAATACAAGAGAAATTGGTTGAGTTTAATCTAGTTGTATAATTTATTTCAAATTACAGTATGTTGATGCTATACTAGTATAATAACAATACTAGAAATAGTTTTTAGAGTTTCTTCTAGATATATATTTTATTTCAAATTAAGAAAATGATGATACTATAAGATTTTAAATGACAATATGATGATATGAAATTGCAACAAGTGTTAAGGAGGATGAACATATCAAATTGAGATCATCTCAAGTAAAATAATATTGGGTTTGGAAGTTTGTTACAGTATGAGTATTTAGTATAGGGTGAGTAGGTGATTTTGAGAAGAGTCTTGAATTGATTTTCCACAAGGTTAACTTGATATTTACTGGTAATGAATTCCAGATTCTGGGGCCCTTTATGTGCATAGAATTTTTACATTGGTTAGTATGGACTCGGGGTATGTCAAATAGTGATCTGTGTCTTGTGTCATGTTCGTGGGACCTATTAAAGTTGAGGAGAATTCTGAGCGCAGGGTTGATATTAGCATGTAGAGTTTTATGTATGTAGAAGGCACATGAATAGGTATGAATATTTTTATGGTGAGTAGTTTTAAGGTTCTGAATATATGTGGAGTATGCTGTCTAGAGTGGGAATTTGTTATCATCCTGACTGCAGCCTTTTGCTGGGTTATGAGTGGTCTAAGGTGATTTAATGTTGTTGAGCCCCATGCACAGATTCCATAGGTGAGATAAGGGTAGATAAGAGAATGATATAGTGCAATGAGAGCTGGTTGAGGCACATAATAGCGTATCTTAGATAATATACCTACTGTCCTTGAGATTTTCTTGGAAATTTGTTGTATGTGTGTTTGGAATTTAAGACTACTGTCAAGGTGGATTCCTAGGAATTTTCCCTCTGTGAGCCTTGTGATGGGTGAACCATTTAGCGTTATGTTAAGTGGAACATTTGCAGCTTTGTTTCCAAACTGAATGTAGTAGGCCTTGTCCGTATTGAGAGTAAGCTTATTTGTCATCATCCATGTTGATATTTTCTGTAATTCGGCTTTAACTGTGTTGGCTAGTATGACTGGATTTGGGTGAGAGAAGACATATGTTGTGTCATCTGCAAACAAAATGGGTTTGAGTAGTTGTGATGCATTCGTTAGTTAGTTGTTTAGTTTGATATCTTTATTATGCACCCCATACCCATCCTGTGGGCGGTAGTCAAAAGATTACAGAGGTACATAATGGGTCCAGGGACTGGACCTCAAAGTTTGATGGCTGAGCAAGTTACAAAGGTAATGAACTCAGATGGTCACAATCATGACAAGTTACAAAGGTATTTGCAGATTACAGAGGTATATATAGGGTCCAGAGACTGGGCCCCATGATGCATTCGGTAGGTCATTTATGTAAATAAGGAACAGGAGTGGCCCCAGGACACTACCTTGAGGGACACCGACTGTAATTTGTTGTGTGGAAGAGTTCTCTCCATTTGTGTTCACGTACTGACTTCTGTTGCTAAGGTACGACTTTAGGTAGTTGAGGGGGTGCCCCCTAATACCATAGTGCGCTAATTTTGTGAGCAATAAATCATGGTCGACTGTATCAAATGCTTTGCGTAGGTCTATGAAGATTCCCAGCGGAACTTCTTTCTTCTCAAGTGCGGTGTATTAACTCTAACATGTGTGTTATAGCATCGTTTGTGCTCTTGTTGGTCCTGAATCCAAATTGACAGGGGTTTAGTACATTGTGTGAGACGAGGTAGGAATAGATCTGTTTATGAATTAATTTTTCGAAGATTTTAGAAAGCAGCAATAGTTGTATTAGAATTTTGGTTAGAACTGTGCAAAATAAGGGGAATCACAGATATCAATAAGTGTATTTTGCTGTGGTTAGTAATGTGCAAATTAAGAAGAATCACAGATATCAATACGTGTATTTTGCTGTGGATATGTGCAAGATAAAGTAGTTTTCGTATGGTTAGCTACCGGTTGGGTGTGTAAGTGAGATAAGATGTTTTTTAACGGTGCTTTTGAAAATGGAGGTTGTGTCTGCAGTTCTAAAGTTTTCAGGCAGAGAGTTCCAGATTTTAGGCCCTTTTATGTGCATTAAATTTTTTGTATAGATTTAGTCGGACACGGGGGATGTCAAAGAGATGTTTATGTCTGGTATTATGTCTATGGGTCCTGTCACAACTGTCAAGAAAGTGTTTTAGCTCAGGGTTAAAGTTGGAATTAATGGTTCTATAAATGTAGATAGCAGAGTAGTAAGTATGGATGTTCTGGACAGTGAGTAGGTTTAGGTCTTTGAAGAGTGGGGGTGTGCTGCCTAGCATTGGATTGTGTGATAATTTACTGCGGCTTTTTGTTGGGTTATTATTGGCTTTAGGTGGGTAATTGCTGTTGATCCCCATGCACAAATGGCATATGTAGGTAGGGATAGATGAGTGAGTAGTATAGTGTGAGTAGGGCTGATTGTGGTACATAATCCGTTGTTCCTCCCGAAAGGACAGTCTTTCAGGCATGGAAATAGAGACATCTGGCAATCCTGCAACCCTGGAATAGGAAGGCTTGATCTGGGGCTGTTCACTAAATTTACGAGGCTCTGGCCAGTTTTCTTCGTAAACAAATTGGTCAGTCCGAGATCAGAGTCGTCCAAGAACGAGTTGACATTCTCATCAGACATCACTTTGGATTGTGCCCGAGTTATGGCCAACATCGGGAAGAATTAATCATTATGGGTTCTATACATTTAGTAGACTCATGTTATTACCCAGTAATAGTGTTGCATCCTTCATGGGAAATCCATCTGAGACACCAACAATCAAATACCCAGTGTAGTATTTACTTTGCACGTATATTTGATGTAAAGGGACAGAAAATACTGCTCCTCCAAAAGCTTCTAACAGAACTGAGGACTGCAAAGAGGTTTGTTCAGAAAGGGGAAGTACTCCCTCTCTTATAAGTGAGCAATATGCTCCAGTATCCCTAAAGGTTCTAACTTCCTTTTCTCTGAATGTTCCTGAAGGGATATATGACAAGTGCTATAATAGGGGGCCATCCCCTTCTCTACTTCTTCCTGGAACATGTCATTAGGGACATTACTAATTTTCCCTAATGGTTGGGGTTTACTTGGACAATTGGGCCTGATGTGACCAGGCTTATTACATAGAAAGAATATCACCTCAGCTTTAACTTTGGCTCCTCGTTGATTTTGTGGCTTACGCCACTCTGGATACTGCCGCCTTGAATCACAATGTTGAGTAGTTTGAGATCGCTCACCAGGTTGACCATGAGTGAAGTAACACTGCTCACCAGGTGATTTAGTTGACTGCTGACGAGATTCACCTTCATCTTGACCTTTAGTTCTCCACTCAGGAACTTTTCTTTGACGATCTCTGCTCATACCAGGCTGTTGAGGAAAGAGATAAGACCGCTCAGACAAGGAGCGGTTAGTTTCAAAAGTATCAGCCAACCTGGCTGCTTCCAATGCCATAGGAAAGGAATGATCTTGCAGAAAGACTCGAACCTCTGGACTAACAGACTCCAGTAGGTTGTCCACCAAGATGAGCTGCTTCAAATTTTCAAAATCAGCGACACCACTTGCCTTGTACCACTTTGTAAAAGCCCTGTTCTGCTGTCTGATGTAGTCAACAGCAGACTGAACCAACTGCCTTCTGCCGAGTTTGAATTCTTTCCTATACTTGGCAGGAATACATTGATAAGCCCCAAGAACAGTGGTTTTTCACAGTGTGATAGTTACCATAGTCTTCATTACCCAGGATGGACGTAAATTCTTGTGCCTTACCAAACAACGCAGTATGCACCAGTGACGCCCAATGAACCTCAGGCCACCCTAAAGCTCGAGCCTGGTTTTCAAATGCTTCAAAAACTGTTCAGGCTCTGCTTCAACAAAACGAGGAACAAACTGTACTGTCCTTTGCAAATTGAAGTCATCTATAGTCTGATGGAATTGCCTCCTCCCTTCTCTATCAAACTCCTCCTTAGAAAATGCACGCTGTTCTTTAGTTTGTTCAAAGTGGTCTGGCTGTTCAAGTGCCAGTGAACCAGACCCCCTGTCGATAACCCCACCCTGTGACTTGCTGGTTTTGCTCGGGGTTTTGTCTCCCCCTTTTTAAAGAAACCTTAATGGTACCATGGTTAACAGCTCCTATTGGGAGAAACATGAGACTGATATGCCATAGTTTCAGTTTGTGTTTCTCCTTATAATATCACGCAGCTGGAGCAGTAAGGGTATGCTGGTAGTCAACACCAATAGAACGAGCGATACGTCAACAACGCTGTAGAGAGTTTGGGCCTTTAGAAGAGTGAACTCAAAACCTAATCGTCTGACTCGAATAGGTGGTTAACCCCCCAACAACACGCTGTAGCACTATGCAGGTACGATTCAGTATACTCATACGATAGCAGAGCTGACACGCAATAGAAAACCCAATATGCCCACACAAAGCAAGGCTGACCGCAATAACAAACCAAATTGCAGATACTCACAATAGCAGGCTGACCATAGCGAAATGAATGCAAAGACGACACAAAAATTCGTGAAGCGTTGGCAAAGGTAACGCCAGATAGCAAGCCATCTAGATCAAGACTAACTCCGCTGAACTTCAACTCTATAAATGAAATTGAGAGAAACACAAAATTTTTTTTCTTATGCCAAATCAAAGTCGAGAACAACACCCAGTTTTGGGGCCCCCTACAAAACGAGATGGGTCCTACACAGGTGAAGCAAGGAAATGAGTGAGTTACTAAAGTCCCAGTATGACTAAGTCTTTATCACCCCTAACCAGACTGAAAGTTGAAGACCAAATGTTTTTTTATAAGAGTGCCACAGAACCTGGTAGATGCAAGCCATCTGACTTCCCCTGACGCCACATGACATTGAAAAGGCGATAAATGACATGCCAATGCCTCCCTCCAGGCCCTGACTCATTAAATCAGTGTTCATCAAAAACTCAAAAACCCCCATCACTCTTTTTAAAATCCTATGGAGAGGGAGCATGGACACGGGGGCGTCCACAGTTACTAAAAAAAACAGACATAGCCCCACCCACAAAGGCGGCAGTAAAGCAATAGCAAAGAACTACAGACCAATAGCGCTAACGTCCCATATCATAAAATCTTTGAAAAGGTTCTAAGACGCAAGATCGCCACTCATCTGACAACATCCAACCAACCCGGGTAGCAGGGTTTGAGCGGTCCTCCCGTTTTCCCAACTCGGGGCCACCCAAAAAGGTCCTGGATGCTCTAAAGACAAACAGAATGCAGATGTTAAACACAGACTTTGAAAACCCCCGATAAATGTGACCATGGGTGATAGCCCCAAAATGCATGATAAAGGAATAACGGAAAAGTTGGTAGATGGGTCTATAATTTCCTAACAAGTAAAACACAAAGAGTAGTAGTCAAACATAAAGTCTGAGGTTGGTGAAAAATCTTTCCAAAGGCACAGTACTGCTCCCATCCTGTTCCTCATCCCTATGGACATAGACAGGGATATCAGCCACACCTACAGGGGCCAATATCTCAAATACTAAAAGACACTAGTCGAGAAATAGCAAACATTGAATTAAAACTAAAGGAATCTTACAGGAATCAAGAGACACGGGAAGAACAAAAGCCATAAATGAAATTGAAAGAAACCCAAAGTTTTTTTTTTCCTATCAAAATCAAAGTCGGGGAAAACAAAATTGGCCCCTACTTAAACGGGGTGGGTCCACACAGAAAAAGCGGAAATGAGGAGTTACTTAAGCCCAGTATGACTCTTTTTTGGGGCCACTAACCAGGGAAAATGAAAACCTAAATGTTTTTTTTTGGGTGCCACAGAATTTGACAGACGCATGCCTTTCTACATCACCACGACGCCAAATGACTTCGAAAAGGGAATAAATGCATGCCCATGCCTCTGCTCCAGGCCCCGACTCATGGAACTCCCTTTTAATCAAGAACCCAAAAGCCCCCCCCAAATCTTATGGAGAGGGAGCATGGACCGGGATCGCCCGCAGCTACAAAAACAACAGACATACCCCGCTCCACAAGGGGGGCAAAAGCAATAAAAAAAACAAGACCAATTTCCCTAACGTCCCTATCATAAAAGCGAAAAGGGGTTTTAAGACGCAAGATCGCCCCCATCTTGATACCTATCAATTGTACAACCCAGGACAGCATGGGATTGAGCAGGCCGTCCTGTCTGCCCACACTGGGCCACACAAGGTCCTGGATTCTAGAAGATAAACAGAATGCAATGTTATATAAAGTTTTTGCAAAACCTTTGACAAGTTGACCATGGTGTAATAGCACAAAAATGCGTGATAAAAAATACCAGGAAAAGTAGGTAGATGGATCTATAATTTCCTAACATGTAGAACACAAAGAGTAGAAAAGGTTCTGAGGCAGCTACTGTGAAAGCTCTTTTCCCCAAAGGCACAGTACAGCCCCCATCCTATTCCCATCCTCTTTCAGACATTGACAGGGATATAAGCCACAGTGCTGTGCTTCCTTGCAGATGACACCCGAATCTTATGACTTTCCACCATTGAAGACACGGCTGACTCCAATCAGACATAAACCAAATCTTTAAATAAGCTGCAGAAAACAATATGAAGTTCAATGACAGAAATTTAAATTACTCAGATACGGAAAAAATGAAGAAATTAAATCTCATCGGAGTACAAAACTAATTCCCAAACCCCCAATAGAGCAAAAAACTAATGCCAAAGACCTGGGAGTGATCATGTCAGAGGATCTCACCTTCAGGGCCATAACAAAATAGCAAATGCATCTGCTCGAAAAAAGACAGGATGGATAATGAGAACCTTCAAAACCAGGGATGCCCAAACCCATGTTGACACTTTCAGGTCGCTTGTTTTATGGCTGGAATATTGCTGCACACTAACTCACCTTTGGCAGGTGAAAATTCACCTTAAAAGGCAGAGAACCTTCACGGCACGCTAACTGCAATAAACCCCTCAATTACTGGGAACACTTGAAGTTCCTAAACCTGTACTTTGGAACGAGGGGAGATACATTATTATATAATTGGAAAATCCTAGAGGGATTAGTACCAAACTTGCACACGGTGTCACTCCCTACGAAAGCAAAAACTCGGCAGAGATGAACACCCCCCAATAAAAAGCGGGGGGTGCCACTAGCACGTTGAGAGACAACACAATAAGTGTCGGGGGCCCAAGACTGTTCAACTGCCCCCCAGCATAATAAGGAGGATTACCAATAGCCCCCTGGCTGTCTTAAAGGGCACTGGACGGGCCCCTAAAGTCTTTCCTGACCAGCCGGGCTTTTTTCGTATTTTGGGACCGTGCAGCCACAGTAACAGCCTGGTTGATCAGGCTCTGGTTAACATGACCGGCCCGCCCGGGCCGCGGGGGCGTTGACACCCGGAACTCTCCCAGGTAAACCTACCTCAACTCCTGCTCAACCCCAAATTCAACCCCGGGGACAGGCTACCCATGTTACATCCTCAGGTTCATGGCCTGTTAACCTAAATGAAAAAAGGGAGCTTGGAGCAAAAAAACACAGTAGAAAATGTTTTGAATTTGTTTTCCTTTACCAAGCAATGATTATATAAGATTTTTGTCTTTTCCTTCCCTTTGGGCTTTTACACATATGTACACTAAAACAAAAAGAGTAGTGTTGGACCCATGGTTGTAAGGCAAAACAGCAAAAAGACAGAGACAATTCCCAACCAGCTCAATGGAATTCCAATGACAAACGGAGTGGTATTACCATTTGCTTTTCAAACTCATTATAATTGGCTGAACCGAGTCGTTGATTTTGATGAGGCCCCATCTCAAACCCCAATGATGGTTCGTTTGTTGGGAAGGAGCCTATGTGGGTGTGTTTAATATGCTCAAATAAAGGTTACGTACCTTTGCATGCAACAAAGGCCCTGTCTAACCTAATAGGGAAGATATCTGATACATGGGATCCCAAATTTGTTCCTCCTCTGTACGTTTTCCCGTGCATTTATATCAAATGTGCAGATAATCTAAATGAGGCCTAACCAAAAAATATAGAGTTGAACAACCTAGGATTCTTTTTTTATACTTCTTGATATGAAGCCAAGGATTCTGTTGCTTTTTTGGAAAATTATGCACTGTTTTCTTGGTTTAGATTACTTGCTTTATAAGTTCATGAGTGAACCATGTACAGACGTAATAAATTTTCTTACATGATTCATTACCTTGTAATATGAATTAATTACCATTGTACCTTGTTACTATCAAACTTTCCCAGTCTCTGGACCCTTTTATACCCTTAATCTGCAAATACCTTTGTAACTTTCATGATTGTGACCATCTGAGTTCAACCCTTTTTAACTTGCTCAGCTTCAAAATTGGGAGTCCCTGGACCCTTTTGCCTCTGTAATCTTTTTTACTACCCCCACAGGATGGGTTGGGGTATAATAAAGATATCAAACTAACTAACTTCAGATTACTACTAACCAGAACTCCTAAATACTTTCGCAATCACAAGAAAAAATCTACATTATTCAGTTTATATGTGGCATGGTTATTGTCCTGCCCAACATTTAGAACTTTGCATTTGTCTACATTAAACTGCATCTGCCACTTCTCTGACCACTGCATCAGTCTATTTAAATCATCCTGGGTGCTCTAATGTTCTATTAGAATGAATTGGGCGGCCCATTTTTGGGGTCATCAGCAAATTTGCTTATGTTGCTATTTATTCCCTCATCTATGTCGTTTATTAAATTGTAAACAAACCGCCCCTTTGGGAAAACGC
>WNWK01057775.1:0-10641 GCA_009830355.1 Cherax destructor
GTTATAAATATCGGTTATCGAAAATAACGTAAAATGATAACATCGTAAGTCGGGGTACCACTGTATTTAGTTTAGGGTGTGTAGGTGGTAATATAATAATGATATAATAGTACAAATTGAAATGATCTTATAGGAAAATAACACTGAGCATTTTTGAAAGTAATATTATCGAACATAATAGAAAATATGGAAATTATCTTATAGGAAAATAACAATGAATATTTTTTGAGTATGAGTATTTAGTTAAGGGTGAGTAGGTGGTTTTTGAGAAGAGTCTTAAAATGATTTTCAGACAAGGTTATTTTAGTATTTACTGGTAATGAATTCCAGATTCTGGGCCCCTTTATGTGAATTGAATTTTTACATAGGTTGCTATGGACGCAGGGTACATCAAAATGTGATCTGTATCTTGTGTTATGGTCATGGGTCCTATAAAGGTTGGTGAGGAGAATTTTGAGTGGAGGGTTTATATTAGAATGTAGAGTTCTATGTATGTAGTAGGCACAAGAATAAGTGTGAATGTTCTTTATGGTGAGTAGTTTTAGGCTTTTGAATATTGGTGGAGTATGCTGTCTACAGTGGGAATGTGTTATCATTCTGACTGCAGCCTTTTGCTGGGTTATGAGTGGTCTAAGGTGATTTAATGTTGTTGATTCTCATGCACAGATTACATAAGTGAGATAAGGGTAGATGAGCGAGTGGTATAGTGCAAGGAGAGCTGGTTGAGGTACATAGTAGCGTATCTTAGATAATATGCCTACTGTCTTTGAGATTTTCTTGGAAATTTGTTGTATATGTGCTTGTAATTTAAGGCTGCTGTCAATGTGGATGTTATGTTATTTTTCCCTATTTATCATCAAGGTTCTACATGTACTAGCATAGGTATTTACTTAAAAGGTCTTAGGGTAAAAGGAGAGTTTTTATAGGCTAAAAGATACTTTACTCATGCTTAGCTGCTGCATCTGAAACTTATTGGTCCTCTCACATTCCTCTCAAAAGGTTATTTAAACCAACATTATAAAAATAGAGCTATACATATTAAGATATTATATACATATAATGTACAAGTCTCCACTCCTAAACATATAACTAGCCTCACCAAAAGCACATGGCTCAGCTGCCACCTTTAACTCTCTTTTTCTTAACATTCTTTAACCCTCCAGTGTCTTGATACACTGAAGATTCACAACTGTAGGACAGACCAGCGAGGGGGTGGAACAGCAATATATTATACAGATCAACTCGAATGTATCGAAAATTCTTGTACAAGGGAAGAACATGGAGAATATATTATAGCTAAATTTAAATCAAAAGACCTGCAAAAACCCCTCACAGTGATAAACATCTACAGATTACCACAGTCAAACATCCGCCACTTTAGTGAAAAACTAGGAAACCTGATAATCGATTCACGCCTTAACAAAGATCATTTGCTGCTCACAGGAGATTTCAACATAAATCTCCTACATGACCAAGACCCGCAGGTAACTGAATTCACAAACACTATGAACAACTGCTTATTACTACCAACAATATCAAAACCTACAAGAATCTCCGATAATAGTACCTCGTTACTAGACCACATCTGGACTAACACAATATCTCCTCTAAAATCAGGCATAATCACAGAAAACACCACAGACCACTACCCTACCTTTCTCATAACTAACCTAGGCATTCTGCCCCAAGAAGTTGCAAAAGTTACCTTCAGACTACATAATGAGTCTGCTGTTAATAATTTTATATCAGCTATGACGAACATTGACTGGCTTAATGAATTGGAAACACATTCAGATACTAATGAATGCATCAAGAACTTTCTTAAAAAACACATAACCTCTATAACAGACATTGCCCGAAAAACTAAACAGATCACAGCTAAGAGACTTAACAATCCCTGGCTAACACCCAGCATCCTTAAATCCATAAATAAGAGGCACCAATATGAAAACAATATAGAAGGGGTCTAATAACCAGAGAACAATTCAAACGCTACTCATCAATCCTTACTAGCCTGATAAGAAGGTCCAAAAATTGTATTATGAGAACAGACTCCAGACCGTAAAAGGTGATATGAAAAAGACCTGGAAAACCCTATCTACAATTCTAGGAAATAAAAAGATATCCACGAACAATACCATCAAATTATCAAAAACAGACGAACCCCTACTCTACCAACTGAGACAGCAAACAGACTTAATGTTTTCTTCTCCACCATAGGAAAGAATCTAGCGAGTAAAATCCCAAGCTCGAACACTCGTCCAACAGACTACCTCACCAACACCTACCCAGATACACTATTCCTAGCTCCTACCAACTCAATTGAAGTCTCACTCATAATCAACACCCTTAAAAACAAAGCAGGAGACATAAACAGCTTACCACCCTCTATGTACAAAAAGGCTACACATGTACTGTCACCAATTATAGCAGCATTATTCAATAAATCCATTGAATCTTCAACCTTCCCATCAATTCTCAAAATAGCTAGGGTCACCCGATCCACAAAGGAGGTGACCAAACTGACTTGAACAATTATAGACCAATCTCAAATTTACCACTGCTTTCAAAATCTTCGAAAAATTAATTCATAAACAGATCTATTCCTACCTCGTCTCACACAATGTACTAAACCCTGTCAATTTGGATTCAGGACCAACAAGAGCACAAACGATGCTTTAACACACATGTTAGAGTTAATATACACCGCACTTGAGAAGAAAGAAGTTCCGCTGGGAATCTTCATAGACCTACGCAAAGCATTTGATACAGTCGACCATGATTTATTGCTCACAAAATTAGCGCACTATGGTATTAGGGGCACCCCTCAACTACCTAAAGTCGTACCTTAGCAACAGAAGTCAGTACGTGTACACAAATGGAGAGAACTCTTCCACACAACAAATTACAGTCGGTGTCCTCAAGTTAGTGTCCTGGGGCCACTCCTATTCCTCATTTACATAAATGACCTACCGAATGCATCAACTACTCAAACCCATTTTGTTTGCAGATGACACAACATATGTCTTCTCTCACCCAAATCCAGTCGTACTAGC
The DNA here is from genome assembly GCA_009830355.1 of Cherax destructor. Lineage (NCBI taxonomy): Eukaryota > Metazoa > Arthropoda > Malacostraca > Decapoda > Parastacidae > Cherax > Cherax destructor. The sequence goes on from WNWK01057775.1 coordinate 3,057, forward strand.
CAACACAGTTAATGCCGAATTACAGAAAATATCAACATGGATGATGACAAATAAGCTTACTCTCAATACGGACAAGACCTACTACATTCAGTTTGGAAACAAAGCTGCAAATGTTCCACTTAACATAACGCTAAATGGTTCACCCATCACAAGGCTCACAGAGGGAAAATTCCTAGGAATCCACCTTGACAGTAGTCTTAAATTCCAAACACACATACAACAAATTTCCAAGAAAATCTCAAGGACAGTAGGTATACTATCTAAGATACGCTATTATGTGCCTCAACCAGCTCTCATTGCACTATATCATTCTCTTATCTACCCTTATCTCACCTATGGAATCTGTGCATGGGGCTCAACAACATTAAATCACCTTAGACCACTCATAACCCAGCAAAAGGCTGCAGTCAGGATGATAACAAATTCCCACTCTAGACAGCATACTCCACATATATTCAGAACCTTAAAACTACTCACCATAAAAAATATTCATACCTATTCATGTGCCGTCTACATACATAAAACTCTACATGCTAATATCAACCCTGCGCTCAGAATTCTCCTCAACAACTTTAATAGGTCCCACGAACATGACACAAGACACAGATCACTATTTGACATACCCGAGTCCATACTAACCAATGTAAAAATTCTATGCACATAAAGGGCCCCAGAATCTGGAATTCATTACCAGTAAATATCAAGTTAACCTTGTCGGAAAATCAATTCAAGACTCTTCTCAAAATCACCTACTCACCCTATACTAAATGCTCATACTGTAACAAACTTTCAAACCCAATATTATTTTACTTAAGATGATCTCAATTTGATATGTTCATCCTCCTTAACACTTGTTGCAATTTCATATCATCATATTGTCATTTAAAATCTTATAGTATCATCATTTTCTTAATTTGAAATAAAATATATATCTAGAAGAAACTATAAAAAATTTTAGTATTGTTATTATACTAGTATAGCATCAACATACTGTAACTTGAAATAAATTATACAACTAGATTAAACTCAACCAATTTCTCTTTTATTGTCTTTTAATAGTATGTATAACCATATTATAATTTAAATAATACAGAACTAGAATAAACTCAATCAATTTCTTTAGCATTAAGTACTTAGTGAATAAGTCTCTAGAATAAACTGCCCCTAATGCCATGGCATGCCAGTGGCTCTCCTTGCATTACAGTTTTATAATTGTAACTACCAATAACATTGTACACTTGTAACATGCATAGAAATAAAAATATTATTATATTATTATTATTATTATTATATCATGGTAACATCGATCTACAACCCTCCAAATTACCTTTTGGGCACTCATTCAGCCCTGAAGCCAAGTTAAGATCAGAATTAATAATACCAGCTCACTGCAGCCATGTTCTCTCCAGGACAAGGGATTGTGGGAAACAGCAGTCTCTCTAAGCTCCTCCCCCTCAAACATAAACAACAAAACATCACTTTGCACATCCTCCATGTACTCTCAATATTTTTTTTTTTTTTTTTTATTAACACATCGGCCGATTCCCACCAAGGCAGGGTGGCCCGAAAAGAAAACTTTCATCATCATTCACTCCATCACTGTCTTGCCAGAAGGGTGCTTTACACTACAGTTATAAAACTGCAACATTAACACCCCTCCTTCAGAGTGCCGGCACTGTACTTCCCATCTCCAGAACTCAAGTCCGGCCTGCCGGTTTCCCTGAATCCCTTCATAAATGTTACTTTGCTCACACTCCAACAGCACGTCAAGTATTAAAAACCATATGCCTCCATTCACTCCTATCAAATACGCTCACACATGCTTGCTGGAAGTCCAAGCCCTCGCACACAAAACTTCCTTTACCCCTCCCTCCAACCTTTCCTAGGCCGACCCCTACCCCGCCTTCCCTCCACTACAGATTTATACACTCGAAGTCACTCTGTCTCGTTCCATTCTCTCTACATGTCCAAACCACCTCAACAACCCCTCCTCAGCTCTCTGGACAATCGTTTTGGTAATCCCGCACCTCCTCCTAATTTCCAAACTCCAATTCTCTGCATTATATTCACACCACACATTGACCTCAGACATGACATCTCCACTGCCTCCAGCCTTCTCCTCGTTGCAACATTCATCACCCATGCTTCACACCCATATAAGAGCGTTGGTATAACTATACTCTCATACATTCCCTCTTTACTTCCATAGACAAGGTTCTTTGTCTCCACAGACTCGAAGTGCTCCACTCACCCTTTTCCCCTCATCAATTCTATGATTCACCTCATCCTTCATAGACCCATCCGCCGACATGTCCACTCCCAAATATCTGAATACATTCACCTCCTCCATACTCTCTCCCTCCAATCTGATATCCAATCTTTCGTCACCTATTCTTTTTGTTATCCTCATCACCTTACTCTTTCCTATATTCACTTTCAATTTTCTTCTTTACACACCCTACCAAATTCATCCACCAACCTCTGCAGCTTCTCTTCAGAATCTCCCAAAAGCACAGTGTCATCAGCAAAAAGCAACTGTGACAACTCCCACTTTGTATTTGCTTCTTTATCTTTTAGCCCAACACCTCTTGCCAAGACCCTCGCATTCACTTCTCTTACAACCCCATCTATAAATATATTGAACAACCACGGTGACATCACACATCCTTGTCTAAGGCCCACTTTTACTGGGAAATAGTCCCCTTCCCTCCTACACACTCTAACCTGAGCCTCACTATCCTCATAAAAACTCTTCACTGCTTTCAGTAACCTTCCTCCTATTCCATACACCTGCAACATCTGCCACATTGCCCCCTATCTACCCTATCATACGCCTTTTCCAAATCCATAAATGCCACAAAAACATCTTTACCCTTATCCAAATACTGTTCACCTATATGTTTCACTGTAAACACTTGGTCTACACACCCCCTACCTTTCCTAAAGCCCCCTTGTTCATCTGCTATCCTGCTTTCTGTTTTACTCTTAATTCTTTCAATAATAACTCTACCATACACTTTACCAGGTACACTCAACAGACTTATTCCCCTATAATTTTTGCACTCTCTTTTGTCCCCTTTGCCTTTATACAAAGGAACAATACACGCTCTCTGCCAATCCCTAGGTACCTTACCCTCTTCCATACATTTATTAAATAATAGCACCAACCACTCTCAATATATCTTATGTTATTACAATGAGACATGCAACTTATAACTAGTACGTACTTATAAAAATGTGCATTTATATTTATAACCTATTATATTGAGAAAATCAGTTTAATCCAGCTTCTCAAGTTTCAAGGATGGCCTAACCTTTAAAACTTCCCCAAGCAGTACTTCTGATTAATTCAATATAATTAGGTATTCATGTTATTTAATTACAACAATACATGCTGGGTTCCATAGCCCCCATAACAAGTCCATAATACCCCATAACAGTGGATTCCTAGGAATTTTCCCTCTGTGAGTCTTGTGATGGGTGAACCGTTGAGTGTTATGTTAAGTGGAACATTTGTACCTCTGTTTCCAAACTGTATAAAGTAGGTCTTGTCAGTATTTAGAGTAAGTTTATTGGTCGTCATCCATGTTGATATTTTCTGTAATTCGGCATTAACAGTATTGGTCAGTATGACTGGATTGGGGTGAAAGAAGACATATGTTGTGTCATCTGCAAATAAAATGGGTTTGAGTAGTTGAGATGCATTTGGTAGGTCATTGATGTTGTGGGGAATTGTGGGAGATTGTCTATCTGGGCCACCGCCACTTGCAACAAACAATCTCCCGGGGAGATGACCGACTAGTATAATTTTACTGCAGTCATTCCCTTAAGGTATGTGAGAAACTTTACCCACTCCTGGTCGCACCCGAGGGGTACCTTCGATATTCTCACTCACCCCACTGCACTCTGGACCAGTATTTATATATTAAAGAGGCTCGCACTAATACATACGATACAATAAGGTTTGTGGACTGTATAGATGATTACGTGACTGAATACAAGTAGAAAGAAGAGGAGAGAACACACAATTAAGTTAACATGACCATCACTCACCCATTAACAGCATCATAGCGATGCATTGTAGATCGGTGACCTAGCTAAGGTACATCTACTGTTTATAACAATCCTATCGGCCGATAACTGACTGCTACAAAAAGTGAGTACTTAGCTGTAGGTGAGGGAGTCACATCATTTGTTGGTGTTCTCCCGCGGTCTTGCTCGATAGCGATTATACTCCCGGCAAGCCGATGATGGTGGAGTAGGGGTCTCGATATAGAAGTATTGACTTCTTGACACCTCTACAATTCTCGGGACAGAATCGGGAGGTCAACATGTGGTTGCTAGGAGAATGTTGTTGAGAATCACTACACACATTCTCTCTCGTGACATTAACATCACCAAATCCTCTTTAATTCACACGACGATTTAATATCTCACTAGTTTCCACTCTTTATTGTTCACTTCTTTCAATTTCGACGTTGATGGGTCTAGATGAAAATGATAACCCGGTACCATTCCAATGTATCCAACATGGCGGCGTCCCTATCCCTCGGCGATGCCGGTACATTCACTTCCAATTATTTACAACTTTGCTTCAATATATTCACCATTCCACACTATTCATTGAGCATACTTCAGTCACTCTGTCTGACTTTTTTGGGTTATCCTAGGTTCTCTACACATATGCTGCTATGTATGATAATGTATGTAAATGTATTTGTGTATACCTGAATAAACTTATTTACCTACTTACTCTTCTAATACGGAAACCACCCGGAATCAGGGTTTATGACTGTATCCCGTTGTATGGTTGCATCACTGGAGTTCAAATTAGGCTTACACCGGCGCCACCCGTTATTCCTCAATTTATCACCCGATTACAGTAGTTCTTTGACTTAATGTCTCTCAGTATGCATTTGAAAGATGATTACGACACTTCCTATTGCGAAGGGAAGTCAACAACCATATTTGGCCAGCGAATTCGCCAAATAACTGGCTCCATACTGAGCCAGAATTCCAGCCTCTTAAGGCGATACCCACGAGACAACTGCCTTCCCTCTGCCCAGCTGGCCTACGGCCTCTCAAGCCCCGCCTATTCGTTGGTTCCATCTTCAAACCCACCTAAGCGTTAAGCCACCAACAGCACATTGATGATATCTATTCATATTGGAAAGTTTATCGAATATAACTTTCGGAAAATACCCAATATTTTCCACACTGAGGCCGGGCAGAGTTCGTTGTTAGACGATTCAAATTGCATCGCGTAAAATTTTGCTACTATTTTGCACGTACAATTTCTTGCTGTTTTTCGTTACGAATCCAATGCAAGGATACCTCATTATCAGACCAAATTAGGGTGTAGCTAATGTTTATCTCTGGCAATTTACTCCGTATATAATCAGCTAATTTGACACCCACATAAATGGCTGTTAATTCCAACTGAGGTAAGGTACGTAATTTAATTGGAGCCACTTTAGCTTTAGACATGACAAGAGAAATATCTTTATCACATTGAAGATGGACTGTCAACGAATTTAGAAGCATCGCAAAATGTGAAAATTTTTTCCCCGGGGCGTTTTAAAAATAACCCCAAATTGGTTTTTTTGTAATCCCCAAATTAACTTCCCACCTGCTAACAAATTCCTCAGGTAGGGTTTCCCCCAAGCACTTTCCCCGTTTCCATGCCTTTGGGGTCCAAAATTTCCCCGGGATTGTAAGAGGCACCAAAAAACCCTAGTGGATCAAACTTTTGGGGTTTTCCAAGTAGGCCCCCCAATTTTAGTTTTCAAAAAAAATTAGGTTTTTAAGATAAAAAAGCCCCCTCAGTCCCCCGTCAGTCCCAGTACGGGGGCCCCGGTTTTTAAAAAAACCATTCCAGAAGCCCCCTGTCATGCCAAAAGAACAATTTTTACCCCTTAAGAAAAATGTCATGTGGTTTTTCCACAGTCTCCCTCACTTAAGGCCCCCCCCAGATTGGGGAAGCTCAGTTGGGGTTCCCCATATTACAGAATGGAAAAAAATTGTTAGAAAACATTCATGAATGAAAAAAATTAAAAATAGCAAGAAATCTCCCTTTTACGAAGAAAGATTGAAGACCCTAAAATTACATTCACTTTGGGAAGGGGGAAGGGGGGAAAACATGACGAGGTATACAAGGGAAAAGGGGTTTTTAACAAAGGGGATATAAAAGGTCTTGAGGATATCTCCCAAAGAGAACCCCCAATAAGGGTTTTCGTTAGATAAAGTTTAGTTTAAAAAGGGAATAGGTTTTATGGGGGGAAATAGGGAGTTGGGGATGGGGGGAAACAGTCTGCCTAGGGGGGTTATTTGAAGGGGGATTTGGGGGTTTTTTAAAATTTAAAAGGTTTGGGGAAAAACCATGAGTGGGGGGTTGGTTTGGGGGGACTCCGATGAGGGGGAAAAGGGAAAAAATTTTTTGGGGTACAAAAATTGGGTTGAGAATTTTTTTCCCCGTTAGTGGGACGGGGGGATTCCTTTGAAGGGGGCCCAAAAGGTTTCTGCATGTTCCTTTTTTATGCCCCTTTTGTTCTTATGTTAACGACGGAGATGGGGCCCCAAAACACCGTGGGAAGCGAATTCGTCGCAAAAAAGAGGAGTATACTATGTATACATGTCTCCCATTTAAAACCCCAAAAAAAATAAAAGGGAATTCAAAAAGGCCCGTTCCCCACGGGGGGGTCCCCTTCCACATTCCATCCCCTAACAGAATATTTTTCAACCCCAAATTTTTAATGCCACCAAAAATAGCTTTTTAATTTTTTTTTTCTCATGTGCAATTCCCCTTTTAAAAAAAAACCCCCTCTAATTTATCCCCAAACCAAATTTTTAAAAACCCGGGGCCCCCCTTCTGGGGGCCGTTGTCCCATCTAGGCGGGGGGCCCCACAACCGTCCACTAACAGAACACTTGCTCAACCCCTTTTTTAAGCTCCCAAGAAAAAAACCACAATTCAATTCACTATGTGCGGGGTCCCATAAAAACCCCCCCCCCATGAAAATTTTCCAACCTAAATTTGGAAAACCCAAGGTCCAACCCAATAACCCCCCTAGGTAGACTGTTAAAATCTCTTTTTTTAAAAACCCAAGGTCCTATCAAAAAACCAAAAAACCCTTTGGGAGTTTCAAATTTAAAAGGTTGGTAAATACATGAGTGAGAGGGGGGATTTGAGGGAAAAAAATTATGGAAAAAAAAAATTTTTAAAAACATTGCTTGGGTATCATTTATTCCCCTTAGTGTGTTGGTTTTTTAAGGACCTGTCAATATAGGGAACAAAAACCCCCTTTTATTTTCCCCCTTTTTTTTTGGGCCTGTTGGTTCATACTAGGCATTTTTCAAAATTTATCCCACCCTTGGGGAAATTTGCCCCCCAATTTTCAACTCCCAAGCAAAAGGGGATTTAAAAAAATAAGAAAGGAGGAACACTGCAGCGGCCCACTGGCCCACACTTGGCAGGTCCATGTCAAAACCAAAAACCCCCAACAAAAATATTTGTCCCCAAACCCATCCCCATCCAAGCAACAAGCCCAAAAAACCCCCCCCAATTGTGCAAGTCCCCTTCAAACCAA
>WNWK01057776.1:0-10641 GCA_009830355.1 Cherax destructor
AAAATTTTTTAAAACTATGTATTTTTAAAATAAATCAAAATTTTCTAAAAATATTTTAATATAATTATTTAAAATTGAAATAAATAATTTTAAAAATATTTTAAAAAACTAACTTTAAAATGAAATATCTAAAAATTATTTATAAATTTAGATTTTTAATTCATTTTTATTAAATATAAAAATTATTTAAAAAATATTTTTAGTTTTTAATGATTTTTTAAAAATAATTAATATATTAAAAATGTTTTAAATGATTTTATGATTTTTAAAATTATATTTAAAATTTAAAAATTTTTTATAAATCTTATACTTCAAAATTCAAAATTTATTATTTTCAAAAATTTCAATTGAGTAAAATCTTTTAAAGAAAATAATATTTTTCTAAAATATTTTGAAATTTAAACGTTAAAGTTGAAATTAAAAAATACATTTTAATTTTTAGCTTTTAATGTTTATGTAATTTTGAAAAAATTAAAATCTATAAAATTAATTTTTAGATTTTTAAGGATTTTAAAAATTTAAAAATTTATAAAAATTTAAAATATTTTTTGATTTTTAAAATTAAATTTTCAATTTTACATATTTATAAATAAATTTATTTAAAAGAAAATCATAAATTATAATTTCAAAATGCATAGAAATATTAAAATGATAATTACTTTTTGTAAATGAGTTTAATCAATGAAATTAAATATCATAAAATAATTAAATTTTAGTTTTAAATTAATAAATATAAATTAAAATGATTATTTAGATTAAAATTAATTTAAAAAACTATAAAATTATTTTATTTAATTCAAAATTAAAATTTTGAAAATTTTTGATAAAATATATTTAAAAGTTAAAGAAAATCTAAAATTTGATTTTCAAAATTTCAAGAAAATCTAAAATAAATATATTTTACAAATGAGTTTTCAAAATTTCAAAATTAAATGAAATATAAAAAAATTCTAAATTTTATTTTTTATTTTAAATAATATAAAATTTATTAAAATTGATTTAAAATTTTAATGATTTTGCAAAAATATAAAATTTAAAAAGTGAAATATGCTATAAATACTTTTATACATTTTTAGCTTTTTAGTTAATTTTTTGAAAAATTGTAAAATTTATAAAATATTTCTAATAAAATAATTGCTTATTTTCCATAATTCAATTTGAGAAATTTATTTAAAGATTTAAAATATTTTAAAAAATATTTTTAGAATCATAAACATTAAAATTCTAAATCATAAATTTAATAATAAATTTATTTAAAATTATTCTATTTTTGCAAGATTTTTGAAAATATTAAAATCTATAAAAATTTATTTTTATAAAATTTTATAGATTTTAAAATTATTTTAATTTAAAAATATTAAAATACTTATTAATTTGATTTTTTTTAAGGATTTTAAAAATTAAATTTTAAAATATTAATTTTAAAATATTTTACCTATGTAGTTCAAAATCAAAATCAAAATTGTTTTTTGATAAATATATATTGAGTAATTCTAAAAAAAATTAAAATTTGTAAATTTAATTACAAAAATTGATTTGCAAATGAAATTAAATTTACTAAAATTTGAAAATAAAATTAACAATTAAATTAAATTTAAAAAATTTTATTATTTTTATTTTGAAATTAAAATTTAAAATTTGAAATTTTATTTTTAGATAAAAATCTTAAAATCTAAAGAAAATATAAAATTTTTATTTTAAATTTAATTATGAAATTCTTTAAAAATTTTAAGAATTTTGAAAAATATTTTAGATAAAAAACCTATATAAGCTTCAAAAACATAAAATTTTGCATTTTCATAATTTCAATTTCAGTAATTTTAAGAATTGAAATTAAAAATTTTATAAAAAATGTTTTATTAAAAGATAAATTAAATAATGAAATATAATAAAATATATTTTATTCATTTTGAGATTAAGTTTAGTATTTTAAAAAATAATATTCTAAAAAATATACTTAGTAATTTAAAGAATTTAAAATTGTATTTCCATAAATCAATGCTAAATCTATTTAAGTGAAATCTATTTACATTTATAAAAGTTTTTGAAAAACTATTTTTTTAATAAAAACCTATGATATAAAAGAATTTTAAATTTTCTATTTTTAATTTAAATTATTTAAAAATTTATTTAAAGTTGAAATAAGATTTTATAAATAAGTTTTAAAAAACTAAATAATTCTAAAAAAAATTAAAATCTATTTTTCATTTTTGACTTTAAATTTTCAGTTTTCTGAAAAATATTTTAATATAAAATATTGATTTTTAAAATTAATGAATTTTTTAAAATTTAAATAATTTAAATTCAAAATTATAAAAGTTATTTTATTATTTAGTCAAGCATTTTCAAGAATTTCTGAAAAAAATTTTAGAAAATAACCTAAGAGAATTTCAAAAATCTAAATTTCATTTTACTTTTAATTTTCGTATTTTTGAAATAATATAAATATTATAATATTTTATTTTAAGATTTTAATGATTTAAAAATAAAATATTAAAAATCAAAAATTTATAAAACGTTATTTTATTCATTTTGAGATTAACATTTTCAAATTTTAAAATAGTTGATAAATACTTATAAGCTTTCTAAGAAAATTAAAATTTTGTTACTTTTTTTTTTTTTTTTTTTTTTTTTTTTTTTTTTTTTTTTTTTTTTTTTTTTTTTTTTTTTTTTTTTTTTTTTTTTTTTTTTTTTTTTTTTTTTTTTTTTTTTTTTTTTTTTTTTTTTTTTTTTTTTTTTTTTTTTTTTTTTTTTTTTTTTTTTTTTTTTTTTTTTTTTTTTTTTTTTTTAGATAAAATATACCTATGAGTAAGCTTCTAAAAGAAAATCATAAAATTTTGCTTACTTTTCCCATAAATTTCAATTGCAGTAGAAATTCTATATAAAAGTGTGATAATCTAAGAATTTTAGCTAAAAAATGAGTTTTGATAGAAAAGCACTCAAACCGCTCTAAAACGTCGAAATATGCAATAAAATACCATTTTAGTACATTTTTCTGAGCTTTTTAATGTTACATGTATTTTTCGAAAATAATGTGAAATATTCTATAAAATATTGATTTTTAAGATTTTTAAGGGATTTTTAAAAATATGTAAATAATTATAAATATTAAAAAATGCTTAAAACTTGATTTTATTGCATTTTGACGATTAAAGGGATTTTCAAGGATTTTCTGAAAAATATTTTTTAGATAAAATATACCTATGAGTAAGCTTCCTAAAAGAAAATCATAAAATTTTGCTTACTTTTCCCATAAATTTCAATTGCAGTAGAAATTCTATTTAAAAGTGTGATAATCTAAGTATTTTAGCTAAAAATGAGTTTGCCGAAAGCACTCAAACCGCTTTAAAACGTCGAAATATGCAATAAAATACTATTTTAGCACATTTTCTGAGCTTTTAATGTTTCATGTATTTTCGAAAATAATATGAAATATTCTATAAAATATTGATTTTAAGATTTTAATGGGTTTTTTAAAATATGTAAATATTAATAAATATTAAAATGCTTTAAAACTTATTTTATTGCATTTTTGACGATTTAAGCATTTTCAAGGATTTTCTGAAAAACTATTTTTAGATAAAATACACCTATGAGTAAGCTTCCTAAAGAAAATCATAAAATTTGCTTACTTTTCCATAAATTTCAATTGCAGTAGAAATTCTATTTAAAGTGTGATAATCTAAGTATTTTAGCTAAAAATGAGTTTTGCAGAAAAGCACTCAAACCGCTCTAAAACGTCGAAATATGCAATAAAATATTTTATACATTTTCTAGCTTTTTAATGTTTCATGTATTTTCGAAAATATTGAAATATTCTATAAAAATATTGATTTTTAGATTTTAATGGGATTTTTAAAAATTGTAAATAATGATAAATATTCAAAAATGCTTAAAACGTTATTTTATTGCATTTTTGACGATTCAAGGCATTTTCAAGGATTTCTGAAAAACTATTTTTAGATAAAATATACCTATGAGTAAGCTTCCTAAAAGAAAATCATAAAATTTTGCTTACTTTTCCCATAAATTTCAATTGCAGTAAATTCCCTATTTAGGTTTGATAATCAAATTTTACTAAAAAATGATTTTTGCCAGAAAGCACTCAAACCGCCTAAAACCGAAATATGCAATAAAATACTTTTTTAAACACATTTTCGACTTAATGTTTCTGTATTTTGAAATAATATGAAATATTCCTAATATATTGTTTTTTAGTTTTTTAATGGATTTTTAAAAATTGAAAATATTTGATAAATAAAAATGTATAAACGTTATTTTTTGCATTTGACGATTAAAAGGCATTTTAAAGGGAAATTTCTAAAAAAATATTTTTAGATAAAATAACCTAGGGAGTAACTTCCTAAAAATATATTTTATCACAAAATAGTTTCAAAATTGTTTAAATAGTAAAATCAAAAATCAATTTAGTATTGCAAATATTATGCTATTATATTTTTAAAAAATCCTATTAAAATGCAAAATCAATATTAATTCAGAATATTTCATATTATTTTCGAAAATATGAAACGATAAAGCCAGAAAAATGTTAAATCGTATATTTTTATGCATATTTCCGACGTTTTAGAGTGGTTTGAGAGTGCTTTCTGGCAAAACTGTTACTGAGCCAAATATAGTTCATTTTAAATGAAATTTCTGACAATTGAAATTTATGAAAAGTTAACAAAACACATGATGTGGAAAGCTTACTCATGGAGTAGTTATCTAAAAAATAGTTTTCAGAAAATCCTTCAAAATACGCAAATCGTCATAGAGTAAATAAGAAAATCAAGTTTTATGGCTTTTCAGATATTTATGTGTTAAATATCACAAAGTCATTAAAATCTAAATCAATATTTTTATAGAGTATTTCATATTATTTTCGAAAATACATGAGAGCATTAAAAGCTCAGAAAAAAGCAAAATCGTATTTTATTGCATATTTCTGGTGTTTAGAGCAGTTTAATCTTTCTTGACAAAACTAATTTTGGCTAAAATATGTGGTGCAAAGGTTTTTAAATGGGATTTCTACTACAATCAAATATATGGAGAAAGTTAACAAAATTTTATGATTCTTTGGGGAAGCACTCATGGGTATATTTTATCTAAAAAAGATAGTTTTCAAATCATGAAAATGCACTTAAATCAAAAGATAATAATATGAAGTTTTATAGCGTTTTTGTGAGGATATTTATTAATTATTTACATATTTTAAAGAATCACATTAAAATCTATAAAAATCAATATTTTTATAAGAGTATTTCATATTGATTTTACCAGCCATGAAACATTAAAGCTCCGAAAAATATTGCGCAAAAAATCGTATTTTATTGCATATTTCGACGTTTACTAAGCAGTTTATTTTCTGTAACAAAGCTCTCAGCACAACTAAAATACTTAGATTATCACGCTTTAAATAAAATTTCTGCAGTGAAGTATGAATTAGGCAAAATTTTAAGATTTCTTTTAAGGAAACTGCTCAGTATATTTTATCTAAAGAAAAAATATTAATTTTCAAAATCCTTGAAATGCTGTAAATCAAAATGCAATAAAATCAAGTTTTATAGCATTTTGAATATTTAATTAATTATTTAAATATTTTAAAAATCAGTAAACTCTATAAAGTAATATTTTTATAGACTATTTCATATTTTCGAAAAATACATGGTATTAAAAAGCTCAGAAATGACCTAAAATGCATTTATGTGGCATATTTCGACGTTTACTAGAGGCGGTTTGTGCTTTTCTGACAGAAGCAATTTTCCAGCTAAATACGTAGTTTTTCAAGTTTTAAATATAATTTTTTCTACAATTGAAATTTATGGAAAAATTAACAAGATTTATAGTTTTTCTTCGACTTATATCGGTCGGTTTCAAAAATGGTTTTCAAATTATTAATATCAAATCAATCTAAAGTGGTAATATCAATTTTATAATATTACTATCTTTATGCATTCTTATGCTGCAAAAATGTGTTAAATCTATAAAGTGTCTTTTAAGTGTTCATAATAGCCTGAAAATACATAAAAAGCTCGAAAAATGGCAAGCAAGTATCTTCTTACATCAATTTCATTTCGAAAACAGTTTGGTGATTTTCTTTGTTTGCAAAGCTCATTACAGCTAAATATGAATTATCACACTTTTTAAAATGTAATTCATACTACAATTAAATTTATTTGGGAAAAGTAATAAATCTATGAACCTCACTAAACTACTAAATCCTCAGTATAAGAAGGTTTCAAAAAGTCTTAAAAAATCTTTGATATCAAAAATGCAGCAGTGTATTTCTATCAATTTTTTGGGACTCTTTATTCAGTATTACACTATTTTTAAAAATGCAATAAAATCTATAAATCAAATATTTTAACAAATGTTCGATCGCTCCAAAGCCGTGAAGCGATCAAGCTTCAAGAAAATGTGCTGAATCAAGTTATTAGCGATCGGCGTTCAAGTGGTTTGGTGCTACTCTCGTAAAAATCGTTTTTATTCATCTTGGTTATCACCTTCAAATAAGTCTCCACAGTCAAGTACTCGAAGTATTAAATTACTTTGATTTCACTGAAACTCAACAAGGTATCTTCATCTAAAAAAAATCGTTTTCGAGAAGATATAAAATCACCACCGATCGACAAAAAATTTAATAATATCGTTTATAACAATACAGATATTCATTAATTATTACATCATTTTTAAAAAATAATAAAAATCTATAAAATCAAATATTGCTATCGAATCGCTATCAATATTTTCAAAATACTTGAGCAAAAATATATACAAAGTATTGTGTGCTCAAGATGTTTTTCTTGTATTCATTGTTTTCAAAACAATTTCAATCGATTTCTGTAGAAACTCATTTTCATCATCCTTGAATAATCTTTTCGTCTGTTACTATAAAATTAAATTTATGGAAAAGTAACATCCTGGTTCTGCAAGAAGCTTTCATATGAGTGTCTTTATCAAAAATAAGTTTTCAAATCTTGAGTGCTTAAATGTAAGGCGCAGGCGGTTGTATTTTAAATCTTCTTGTTCTTATAACAGTCTTGATTAAATCATAGTGTACAATTGGAGCATATATTACCTAATCATGAAAACATCAAAGCCAATGCACAATCATTGCAACGTGATTCAAGTTGATTTCTCCCAAGCAAAATATTATAACTAAATCGTAGATCAAGTTAATAAATTTCCTACAATTCAATGTCTAAAAATCATTCAAAAATCTATGATCATCTTTTCTTGGAGGTGTTTCTGATATTTCAAAAAAAGCTCAAAAAATGTGTAAAATCATCTTTAACATACTAATGGTATAGACTGACTATTTTTAATACATCCTTGATTTTCAAACTTTAAATGAATTCTACATTAAATTTATGGAAAATTAGTAAGACCACTAATAGTTTTCACCATCCAAAAAATTTTCAGAAAAGATCATAAGTAGTAAATCATCAAAGTATTAAATGGCATTCTCTTTATAATTCTACCCTCTTTTAAAAAAGTCCGTTAAAGTCAAATCATCTAATTTCAGATCTTTTCATATTCTTTTGAAAAATGCACGAAGCATTCAAAAATGAAAAGTGCTGATCATATTTCTTTATACTGACATTTTGACGGTTGGTGGCATGGCAGCTACTCTTTCTTCAATGCCAGATTATCAACTTTTGAAATGGGTCTACCTAAATAAATTATCAGGAAAATAAATAAAATTTTAAGTCTCTTGGAAGCTCTCAAGTCTCTTATCCAAAAATAGTATTTTCAAAAAATCATAAGTATAAATCAAATCATTGTAATGAATCAAGTTTTATACTATCAACTATTAATTATACATACCAAAAATCGATAAAATCATCAGTCGTGCCTTGTTCTTTATATTAACAATCATGATATCAACTCGGAAAATGTTCAAAGTCAGCTGCTCACAGCACCTTTCAAACATTCGACAGTTTAAATCTTTCAAACAAAATAATTTTTATTTTAAAATATAGTGATTTTAAGGTTTCATCAAATTCTATATTCAAGTATCTGCTGGAAAAATTCAATAATTTCTGGTTTATAACTAGGAGCTTATCTTGGGCTCTTTTATAAAAGAATGATTTTCAGAAAAATCTTGATATAAATCAATAAAAAGTAGTAATATCAGTTTTACCATATTTAGATATATCAATTATTTATACAAAAAATCATTAAAATCTAAAATCGTCTTTGATTCTTTCTCTTCTTTCAACCATGACATTAAAAACAACGAAAAATATATATAAATGTGCTTTCTGTTATTTCAGAAGCGTTTCAAACAGTTGGTGTATGTTAAACTAATTTTTAGCTCAACCACATGGTGTAAACTTTAAATGAGTTTCACATTCGAGACATGGAAAAGTTCAGTAAATTTGAATTTTCTAGGAAGCATAAGTTTTATCAAAAAATAGTTTCAAATCATGAAAATCTTGCCAAATCGTCAAAAAATGCAATAATATCAAATTTTACTGTATTTAGATATTTATCAAGTATTACATATTTTTAAAAATCACATTAAAAATCTATAAAAATCAATATTAATTTTGAATATTTCATATTATTTTCAAATACATGACATGATAAAAGCTCGAAAAATGTGCTAAAATCGAATTTTATTGCAAATTTCAACGTTTAGGGCGGTTTGAGTGCATTCTAAGCAAAAACTCATTTTAGTAAGCCACAATTCAAACTTTTTAAATAGAATTTCTACTGCAATTGAAATTTATGGAAAGTTAGCAAAATTTTATGATTTCTTTGGAAGCTTACTCAGCAATTGGACTTATAAATAATTTTCAAATCCTTGAAAATGCACACTCAAATCATTAAAAAAAAATGCAATAAAATAACGTTTTATAGCATTTTTTAAGTATTTATAAATTATTTACATATTTTAAAAATCCCATTAAAATCTATAAAATCAATATTAATTTTTGAATATTTCATATTGTTTTCCAAAAAATACATGAAACATTAAAAAGCTCAGAAAAATCTACTAAATCGAATATTATTACATATTTCGACGTTTTAGATCATTTAAGGTGCTTTTCTAGTAAAACTCATTTTTTAGGTAAAATACTTGAATTATCACACTTTTTAAATAAATTTCTCTGCGTTAAATTTATGGGAAAATTAGGCAAAATTTTAAGATTTTCTTTTAAGCTTACTGGGGGTTTTATCTAAAAAAAATGTTTTCAAAAAATCCTTAAAAAGCCTTAAATCGTCAAAAATGCAATAAAATCAAGTTTTATAGCATTTTTAATATTTTTTAAATTTTTTAAAAATTTTTAAAAAAACCCCTTAAAAAAACTATAAAAAACAATATTTTTAAAATTTTTTCATATTATTTTTGAAAAATACATGAAACATTAAAAACTCAGAAAAAAGTGCTAAAATCGTATTTTTTTTTGCATATTTCGCGTTTTTAAAGGGGTTTTAGTGCTTTTCTGGAAAAATTTTTTTTTTTAAAAAACCCAGATTTTCAAAATTTTAAAAAAATTTCTACTGCAATTGAAATTTATGGGAAAAGTTGAAAATTTTATGATTTTCTTTTTGGGGGCTTTCTCATTTTGGATTTTATCTAAAAAAAAAGGGTTTTTTTGAAAATCCTTGAAAATCCTTAAATCGTCAAAATGCAATAAAATAACGTTTTAAAAACATTTTTTTAATTTTATAAATTATTTACATATTTTTAAAAATCCCATTAAAAAAACTATAAAAATCAAAATTTTTAAAATATTTCATATTATTTTCAAAAAAACATGAAACATTAAAAAACTCAGAAAAAAGTGCTAAAATCGTAAATTTTTTTGCATATTTCAAAATTTTTAAAAAGGGGTTTTGGGCTTTTTGGAAAACTCATTTTTTTGCTAAAATACCTGATTTTCAAACTTTTAAAAAAATTTCTATCCCAAATTAAATTTATGGGGAAAAATTGGGAAAATTTTAGATTTTCTTTTTGGAAGCTTACTCCCCTTTTTGGATTTTATCTAAAAAATAGTTTTTCGAAAAACCCCCCAAAATTTTAAAAAATCAAAAAAAGCAATAAAATAAGTTTTATAGCATTTTAATATTTATTTAAATTTTTTAAATATTTTTAAAAAAACCCCTTTTAAAAAACTATAAAAAACCCTATTTTTATAGAATATTTCCTTTTTTTTCCCAAAAAAACATGAAACATTAAAAACTCAGAAAAATGTGCTAAAATCGAAATTTTTTTCATATTTCGAGTTTTTTAAAGGGGTTTTAGTGCTTTTTTAAAATTTATTTTTTTTTTAAAATTTAGATTTTTAAAATTTTTAAAAAAATTTTTTGCAATTGAAATTTAGGGAAAAAAAGCAAAATTTTAAATTTTCTTTAGAAACTTAAAAAGGTTAAATTTTTTCTAAAAAAAAAAGTTTTTAAAAAAACTTGAAAATGCCCTTAATCGTCAAAAAAGCAATAAAATAGGGTTTTTTAGCATTTTTTTAAAATTTTTTATTTTTTAATATTTTTAAAATCCCCTTAAAAATCTTAAAAATCAATATTTTTTGATATTTCATATTATTTTTAAAAATCATGAAACATTAAAAGCCAGAAAATGTGCTAAAATCGATTTTATTGCATTTTCGAGTTTTTAAGGGTTTTGGCTTTTGA
>WNWK01057777.1:0-10641 GCA_009830355.1 Cherax destructor
ATAGGGGGGGAGGGGGGGAGGAGGTATAGAGGGGGAGAGGGGGGGTATAGGGGGGAGGAGGTATAGAGGGGGGGGGAGGGTGTGTGGGGAGGGAGAAGGAGGTATAGAGAGGGAGGGAGAGAGGAGGGTGCCGTGGGGGAAAAAGGGAGGGAGAGAGGCGGGGGGGGAGATAGGTTTCAGAAGTTTGGACTCTCCTAATATTAATCTAGGATTTTGCTAGTACTAGTTCTATAACCGGATAGTGCTACTAAGCTGGGTATGAGGGAGGGAAAAGGGGTTTTGGGGGAGAGAGGGTATGAGTGTATGTTTGTTAGTTACCATTTTGCCCTAGGCACATGTCATTGCACTAGGCCTGTTGTATATATGTGTGTGTGTATGTGTGCACCGAAATGTTTCTGCCCCCCCGGGGTGAACCCGGCCCCTCCGTGGTGAAGCAAGGCCCCCATGGCACCGGGGTGTGTGGGTTTGTGTGTGTGTGTGTGTGTGTGTGTGTGTGTGGTGGGTTAAAGGGGTATGGGGGGAAATGGTTGTGGGTTACTGGTCGGATGTTGTGGGCCCTAATGGGGGTGTGTGGCGCCTGTCCCACTTGTGTGTGCGTGTGTTTGTTTACCTCGACTCACCCGCCTGCGCTCCCCCCAGTGTGTAAGAAGGGGTGTTTTAAAAACAAGGGTATAGGTATGTTGTAGGAGTGTGAAAATAGATTAAAAAGGGTAGTAGGTAGTTTGTAGGAGTGTGTAAGGGGGGGAAAAAAGGGGAAGAAAAAAGATTTTTAAAAGGGGAAAAAGAAAGGGGGGTAGTGTTGTAGGGTGTGAAAGGGGTAGAGTTAACAAGGGTAGTAGGTAGTTTTAAAAAAAGAAAAAATAACCAAAGTTGATGTAATAAGAAAATTTTAAAAAAGAAAAGTCATACAGGAAAATGAACAACTGTTATGTTGCGGTTTACTGAAACTGGATTTTTATTAATTTTGAAAAATTTTAATTAAAAAATTAAAAAAAAATAATAATAATAATAATAATAAAAAACAGTCCTCCTCACTTAACCCTTTCAGTTCAGAGTTTTTTTAAACCCGTTTTCAGGGAAAACTTTTTTGGTTTTTTTCTTATTAAATGATGACATTTTTTCCCCGTCTAATGACCCCAAAAAAGTAAAATTTGGTGAAAAACTAAGGAATTTGCTCTCGCAAAGTTCGCCATTGCATATTTACCTCAGCGATTTCCCCTTTGAGCCCCCATTTTGGCCAATTCAATGTCTCAGTCACAAAAACATAGCTATTATTCTAGAATTCCATTTGTTCTTCGATTGAGTACAAGAAACCCCAATTTACAGATTTCACTCCCAATAAAGTGGTCAGAAATTGCCAATTTGCCAATTTTACAAAATTTTAAAAAATGCAATTTTAAAATAGGGTCCAGAATAAAAAAGACAGACATTCCTGGCACTAAAATAACATTTTATCTGTTCATTAGTCATGTCTCCAGGCCCCACTTTCATTATTTTGCTTTCCATTTTTAATTTTGATTCTCACAAAAATTTGAAGATTTTCTGTTATGTATACTACTGCATCATTGTAAAAATGGTATAAATAATATCAGCACACTTGTGCAAGAATATTAGACTCATCAGTTGATGTGTATTGGATGTGTGGCGTTTATTTGTTTACTCTTGAACATCGGCAAAAATCGAACATTTTTGCTGATTTGCACTCAATTTCTAGGTACTTGTCATTGAGAAACCAATCAAAATTATCTCTATTTCTCTAATATATCTTCCATTCTATCAAATGAGACCAAGAAAATGAGAATATAACCATAAATACCATATGAAAATAGACTGCAAAGTCGCTGTTTTAAACCAAAAACACGGTCAGAGTTCTGCAGGATTTTTTATACTGCGCACACTGACCGCACAGATCCATTCTCTCACATCTAGGCCTACCAGCCTGTTTCTGATAGATTTGAGGGCACTAGAATTTAGGCGTACTAGTCGTCAAACACCCTGGGTGCATAAGACAAAAATAAAAGTTGGACCTGGCCCAACCGTTTAAATCGTTTAAGGCACCCTAGACCCTTTGCCCCGAAAAAAATTCATTAAAAAACAAAAAAAGTTATTTCCCTATAAGAAATTTAATGTTGC
This sequence comes from Cherax destructor, assembly GCA_009830355.1. NCBI lineage: Eukaryota > Metazoa > Arthropoda > Malacostraca > Decapoda > Parastacidae > Cherax > Cherax destructor. The sequence goes on from WNWK01057777.1 coordinate 2,134, forward strand.
AATTAACCTTTCAGACATCCAAAAAAAAATATTCACAAAAAAAAAAAATTTTTTAAAGAATAAATTTGTTTAGCAAAAACAAAAAAACACCAAAATAAATATACAATACAAAAAATTTATAAAAAAAAGAAAAAACAAAAATTAAACATTTGATTTACCTTTATTTGGAAAAAAGACTTCCGGCAGGGAAGAAAAAAGGAAAGGGAAGGGGCCAAGGGCTTAAAATTGGTTTGGAGAGGAGAAACCCTCATTGACTATGCTTTCCCCCCCCTTTCACTCTTTTCATCCGTTCCCCCTCACCTGTAATTTGATTCCTCTCCTCCCCTGTTGTGCTAACTCCCGCATGCCTGCTACCCCCTGCCTGTCCTCGCCATGCCTGTCATCCTTTTCCTGTATATTAAAATTTTTAAGGTTGGGTTTTACTAGTATGTAAAAAAACCTAAAAAATTTAAACACGGAGATAGGTCCTAAGACTCTGTGGTAAATGATTTAAATCGCTAATTGAAGAATCACCCCTTACTGACACTTCAAAAGTGTCACCACCCAAAATTAAAACATTCAGTTTTATAAATAACAAAAAAAGGCACAATCCGTGACTGGAACAATACACAAATAACCCGCATATAGAAAGGGGAGCTTACGATGATGTTTCGGTCCAACTTGGACCATTTAAAAAAGTCACACTAACAGAAAGAAGGGAGGGAAGGAGTTTTATAGGCAGCGGAAAGGGCAGGAACAAGAGAAAGTGAGGGAGGGGTAATAGTGGTAGATAGTGGTATAGTAGTAGTAGTAGTGGAGTCAGTCAAATACTAAGAATGAGGAGCACTGCAACTTAGCTAGTGGCCCACATAGGGTAGAGGCAAGTCACAGAGGGGGAAAAAGATAATAATGAACAATAGAAACAAGGAAAAAGAAAGAAAACACAGAGGAGAAAGAAGAAGGAAAGGGGAAGAAGAGGGAAAGGAAAAAAACAGGTTAAGTCAGAGTGTTCAGGAGTTTGGAGCATTTAACAATGTAATGGGAAAAGAAGATCATCAACAGAGACAAAGCCAGGACTCAGATTCATAAAAGGAAAGTTGTGTATAAGGGAAGATTCAACAAGACAAGGCTGTAAAGTTGGATGTAGGGTAGACGTTTGTAGAAGACCAATCAATAGGATGACTATGATCTCTCCTGCCCACCTTTGTCACTCTCAAGACTTCATCAAACGGGTTCACCCTCTCCGACCTGTGATGCTTAGTTTGATGTTGAGTCCCTCTTCACTAATGTCCCTCTTGATGATGTCCTTAATTTTCTCAGAGGAAGACCAATGTGGGTCACTTCATCTCCCTATACCTCCGATGTCTTTCTTGATCTTACCCGCCTTTGTGTGGACTAATTTTTTTTCCTTTCCCAAGGTAAATATTATTCTCAAACCTTCGGTGTCTATAGGCTCTCCTCTATCTCCTGTTCTTGCTAATCTTTACATGGAATCTTTGAGACTGTTCTTCCTATTTGATGTCGCCCTTCACTCTGGCTCCCTATGTAGATGACATCTTTGCTCTTTGGCCTCATGACTCTAGTCTCTTCCAACCATTTCTTGATGTTTTAATAATCGCCCCTTCTATTAAGTTTAAAGCTGAATGGGAATCTAATTCCTTTCTTAATTTCCTTGATGTTCATGTCCACCGCTCAGTTACAGGTTTTGCATTTTCCGTGTACCGCAAGCCTATGCACAGTGGCATGTAAATTCACTACTTTCTTATCATGCTTCCTCTGTAAAGAAAAGTGTTCTTATCTCCCTCTTTCTCCATGCTCTCTGCATTTATGATCCTCAGTTCCTTGAAGTAGAAATTTCCACTCATCATAATTCATTTTCCATCTGGCCCTACCCTTCCCATTTCATGACTCTGCCTTCTCATTGCTAAACAAACTTTCTTCTCCCCAAACTCTCTACTCCTGCGAACTCTCCTGTCCTCTGTCTTCCCTACATTTCCGGTCTCTCTAATCTAAACAGCTTTCTCCGTTCCTTAGACTTACTTTCCGCCAGACTAATACTCTTCCACTAATCTAGTTCACACCTCTCCTCCTCTATAGATGTCCTGGTGTCTACTCTATTTCTTGTTCCTCCTGTCCTCTTCAGTACTTTGGAGAAACTGGCCGATCTCTTTCTGACAGATTTGGGAGCACAAAAATAGTGTTAGACTTGCCGACACCAATAATGCTCTTTTCTGTCATGTCAGAGATCACAGTCATCCTATTGATTGGTCTTCTGCTAAAACTGTCTACCCTACGTCCAACTTTACAGTCGTCATCTTGTGAATCCTCCCTTATACACAACTTTCCTTGTATGAATCTCAGTCCTGGCTTTGTCTCTGTTGATGCTTTCCTTTTCCATTACATTGTTAAATGCTCCAAACTCCAGAACACCCATGACTTAACCTGATTCTTTTTCCCTTCTCCTCTTCCTCTTTCTTCTTTCTCCTCTGTATTTTCTTTCTTTTGCCTTGTTTCTGTTGTTCATTATTATCTTTTTCATCCTTTGTGTCCCTCTACCCTATGTGGGCCGCTAGCTCAGTTGCAGTGCTCCATTTCTTAGTGTATTTGACTGACTCCACTACTACTATTACTACCACTACTTCTACCACTATTACCCCTCCCCCACTTTCTCTTGTTCTGCCCCTTTCTGCTGCCTTATAAACTCCTTCCCTTCTTTCTGTTAGTGTGACTTTGTAAATGGTCCAAGTCGGACCGAAATGTCGTCATAAGCTCCTCTCTTCTATATGCAGGTTATTTGTGAAGCATTCAGTTTTATGTTTATTGGGAAATTCCTTTCAGTCTGTTTATTATTAATGGTAATACAACATTATTATTATTATTATAATAAAAGAATGCTAAACCACAAGGGTTATACAGGCGGCAGGGCAGGACAGGATGCAGGGAGAATAGATTATAAGAGGAGATGGATGATTAGTAGGGTTGAAGTGCAGCAGGACAGTGAATAGTGCAGGGATGAGAGGTAGCAGAGATCGAGGTAGAAGGAACTGAGGGAGGTGCTAGAGGTATAATCTTCAGAGTTTGTGTAGTAAGTCAGTTTCTGTCAAAAAGTCAACGAGAGAGTCAGGATTAAAGGAGGTCCATCAGCAAGAAGGAAGGTAAAGAAAGGGCCGCAGAGCAAAGACGCCGTTGGAGGTAAATTCTGCGTGCTCGTTGATAGAGTGGGCAGTCAACAGAATATGCAGCAGACACTGGAACCTGCCAATGCTCAGAGAGGGGCAGGAGCTCTCCGAGATACCCGTGAGTAAGGCAGTGTGGCCGTGCGAAGACGGGAGCGTGTCTCCCAACCCCGCATTGGTGACAAGAAGAGGGCCAGAAACCGTTACTTGGTTTAAAGAATGAAGTTTGTTATTTCAGGTCAGACCAGCGTTGTTGCCAAAGATCGAAGGGTAGCTGACCACAAAATAGCTTGGGAAGGAACACCTCTATATAAACTGGAAGGTCATACTGCTGCCCCGCATTCCCTTTCTTTAAAAGTAACGAAGGGACCCCAAAAACCCAAATTCTTTTTAAAGATGGCATAACAAGTTTGGGCAAAGAACGGGGGGGGGGGGTTTTAAATTTTAAATAATTAAACACAAGGAGTCTAAAAAACCCAAAAAGGTAAAGGCAAAACAATAAATAAGTCCAAAATGGCATTTCAGCCGTAAAAAAAGTAGGGGGGTAATAGTGCCCTTTCGTGCTGTTGAGAAGACTCTGAAACGCCCGTCCCATGACGAAATCAGTGTATACTGCGTGGCATGGAAAAAACAAGTGGTCTAGAAAAAAGAAAGCCCCATAGAGTTGGGCTTTTGCGAATAAGGAATAAAAGAAAGGACAGAGGAATTAAGGGGGGGGAAGGAATTTGAACTATAAATGGATTGGGGGGAAAGACAAAGTGAAAGTGAGAAGAAAAAGGGGCGAAGTAAACAGGGCGACGGACAAATAAAGCCCATAACATCCTGACAATCCCTTTCATGGAAAAATTTGGGGCCTGGGAGGAAAATAATAGCGAATGCAATGTGCATCAGACGATCGGACAAGGAGGGAAATTGCTTCAGGCAAAAACAAAAGGGGGGTTCCCTGCACATTCATTCATCAAAGTCACTGCCCATCAGTAGTTGTCTGACAATTGTCATAACACCATTCTTCAAGGGTTTCATATATACCAGGATGTAAAAACATTGCGGGACCTATAAATACTTAGTATATATTTATAGACAATAGTAAATGAAAGGGCAGGTGAAAATGTTCCCCCTATTGTGTGTTTTAATAATAAAAATAATAATAATAATAACAATAATAATAATAATAATAATTTTTTGCTAAACAATGTTGAGCAACATTTTAGATAAAATAAAGGTGTCATTAAAGTCCTAATATGGGCATTGGGGGAATCTTAAGATTAATAACCGTAAATACATGGAAAAAATTTTGGTTGAAAATTTAAAAAAATAAGAAAAAATTGTGTATCTAAGTTGTAAAGTTGAATATAAGTTGAACATACAGTGGGAGTTTTGTAGTTCTTTTTCCCAAACATCTGTTTGAATTTTTACGTTTCGAAAATCAAAACCCCTCTTTTTTAAAAGTTTGATTCCTCCCCCTTTTTTCGTGGGACTCCGCCAGTGAGGTTTTTACCTTGAAGACATTTGCGCTCTTTCAAACATTCACACTTTTGGTGTTTTGGGCTTGATTGTCACTGTGAAAAAAATCACCATGGGTCCAAAAAAGCTTCCAGTGGCCCCCCTTTGGGAGCTTTCATGGGGGGGGTTAGCATTCATGGGGAGTGTACATTCATGCAGGGAGTGTAGCAGGCATGCAGGGGGTTTACATTCATGCAGGGGGTTTAGCATTCATGCGGGGGTTTAGCACATGCAGGGGTTAGCACCTGCAGGGGGTTTGGGTATGCAGGGGTTAGCATTCATGCAGGGGGTTTACACATGCAGGGGTTTATTATGCAGGGGGTGTAACATTCATGCAGGGGGTTAGCATTCATTCAGGGAGTTAGCACATGCAGGGATACATTCATGCAGGATTGGGATTCATCGGGGTGTAGCACATGCAGGGGGGGCATTCATGCAGGGAGGGCATGCAGGGAGTTTAGCATTCATGCAGGGGGTGTAGCATTCTGCGGGGAGTTTGCACCTCAAGTTTAAATTATGCGGGGAGTTTAAACATAAAAGGGTTACTTTTGAATTGAACTGCGGGGGTTGACATGCAGGGAGGGGGAGCCCAAAACAGGCATGAAAGGAGGGGCGGCATGCAGGGGTGTAGGGGGATGAAAGGAGTTAACATGCAGGAGTTGCGGATGCAGGGTTTTTTAGAAATCAGGGGGTTTTTCATAGGGTTTTGGGGGCAGCAGGGAGTGGGGCTGCGGGGGGGTTAGCAGGCATGCAGGGAGTGTAGCATTCGGGGGGGTGCACTGGGGAGGTACCCGGGATGCGGAGTGTGGGCATGCGGGGAAATGCAGGCATGCGGAGTGGGGTTCCTTGTGAGGCGAAGTTTTCTCCCCCAATTTTAATTTGAGAAACGGGCCCCGTTTTGGAAGAAAATGCCCAAGAGGACCTTCTTTACCATTACTCTATCTTCCAGATCCCGCAACTCTTCAATAAAGGGAAAAAAAATTTGTTAATTGCAGTAATGAATTATTTGAATGAGATCAATCTGGAGGCAGTGGAGATGTCATGTCTGAGGTCAATTTTGGTGTAATAAATGCAGAGCTTGAGTTTGGAAAAAGGAGGTGCTGGGTTCCAAAAATATTATCCAGAGGCTGAGGGGGGGTTGTTGAGGGGGTTCGGACAGAGAGGTGGACGAGACAGAATGACTTAAAATGTTTAAAACTGTAGTGGGGGAAGGGGGGGTAGGGGTCGGCCCAGGAAAAGGGTGGAGGGGGGGAAAGGGGTTTTGTATGCAAGGGGGTTGGACTTCCCGCAAAAATATGTGGCGTATTTGATAGGAGTGAAAAGACAAATGGTTTTTTAAAACTTGACTGCTGTTGGGTTGAGCAAATAACATTTATGAAGGGATTCAAGAAACCGGCAGGCCGGCTTGAGTCCCGGAGATGGGAAGCCGTGTCTGCATCGAAGGGGGGGTGTTAATTTTCTGTTTTTAACTGTAGTTAAAAAACCCCCCCGGCAAGACAGTGATAGTGAATGATGATGAAAATTTTTTTTTGGGGCCCCCCTGCCTTGGTGGGAATCGACCGTGTGTTTAAAAAAATGGTCATTATATAAGTTACACAGAGAACAAGAAAGTGAATTATTTTATTTTTTGATGTTATAAAAATAGTTAGCCCAGTGTTCATTATTTATAACAGATTTTTACATTTAAGTGAGTAATCAACTTTGTTGGGTATTGTGCACTTAGGTTTGGGTGAGAAGGTGGTTTTTAACATTTTGAATTGAGGTACAGGCAGGGTTTCTTTGGCAATCACAGGTAATGAATTCCAAATTTTCGGGCCTTTTATATGCATTGAGTTTTGCATAGCGCTGTGACTATTTAGTACTATTTCAGTACCTAATATTAGTGTTAGAACAAAAATTGGTTATGAAATCACAAGAACTATTATAAATTGTAATTATCAGAACATAAAAATTATATAAATTAAAATAAAAACTAGAAAAAAAAGTATATCCCCAATACTTCTGCAAGCGGCAGGACTTGATGTTGCCGTCAGGTGAGCATCCAGCACCAAATATCTGGGAATCCCCTTTGACCCATGCATGTCAGGAGAATTGATAGGGAACAGTGTAGTAAAAAACGAATGCCAGACTGAAGTTCATCTACAGACAAGCACAGTGTCTACCTACTGAGGCTCTCAGGACCCTATGTCTAGCCCTTATACAATGTCATATGGACTACGCTTGCTCTTCATGGTACTCTGCCTTGACAAAAAAACTGAAAGATAAGCTGCAAATCACCCAGAACAAAATGGTAAGATTCATAATGGACCTGGGTCCAAGAGAGCATGTAGGCCAGGATGAATTACAACAATTGGATATGCTGAATATTGAAGACAGAGTAAAACAACTTAAATTAAATCAAGTTTATAAAATTGCTCACAAACAGTGTCCAGAATATCTTGCTGCCAATTTTGTCAAGGCTGGGAACCAAAACAGTCATAGTACTTGGGAAGAGCACAACTTTGTAGTTCCCACAGTCAGTGGCCAGGCTTCAAACACCTTTATTGTACAGCAATAAAGGAATGGAACAGACTGCCTGCACATGTCAAAGCCAGTCACAGCATGAGCCAGTTCAAGAAGAGAACCAAAAGTACCTAATGAATGTAGCGACAGAAAGGGAGGAGAATGATTTTTAATTTTTAGCTAACACATGTTTATGTAAATAACTCTTTTTACCTTATTCCTAGTATACTACATATATCCTTTATAATATATAATGACATATATATCCTACAATGTAAAAATTAAGTATAAAAAGGACCCCAATGGAAATAAGTCACTCTGACTTTTTGGGTTATCCTAGGTTCTCTACACATATGCTGCTATGTATGATAATGTACAGTAGAACGTCACTTAGCACGAGATTATGTTGCACGCTACCGGTATTGCACGATTTAAGATTTGCGACACATTATCATCTTACACGACGTAAAGATATTAACGGTTTGGCAGGAGGAAAAATTTGAGCGCATGGTTATTTACTGCCTAAGAATCCTCATGCTTTGAGGAAAAGGAATTTTTTTCCTTCCTGCAAATGTAAGTTTATTCAGATACATGGGGCCAGGAGCTGAGTCTCGACCCTGCAACCACAATTAGGTGAGTACAGTTACATACATTATCATACATAGCAGCATATGTGTAGAGAACCTAGGATAACCAAGTCAGTCAATGGAAATACTGTCACTCTGACTTTTTGGGTTATCCTAGGTTCTCTAAAATATGCTTATGTATGATAATCTTCGTAACTGTATCTGTGTATACCTGAATAAACTTACTTACAGTTTGTGGGAAGGAAAAACAAATAACCATTCTCACAAGCAGTCTTGTTACTACTACTGTTGTGGTTCAGCAGACACACACGCCTTACCCAGCCACCACGGACCCCACCATCCCAGCATTCGTACATATTTCATACGCGTCAGAAGTCCTGGCTACAAGCCAGCTGTGTTTGTAAAGAATAAAGTGAATTGTGTTTTGATCTTGAATTAACAAAGAAAACAGATATTAGACAAGACATAACCCGTGGCGAAATGAAGTGTTACTTTGTACACATACAAAGATGTAAACATAAGTTTGTGTGACTGACTGACTGACTGACCTGACTCACCCGACTGACTGACTGACTGACTGACTGACATGACTGACTACGACTGACTGATGGCTTGACTGACTGAATGAGGCTTGACTGAATGCTGACTGAATGACTTGACGGCTTACTGGGCCAACGGCTGACTTACTGAATGACTTGACTGCGACTTTGGGAGCGTGACTATTACTGAATGCTTGACTGCACTTACTGAATGACTTGACT
>WNWK01057778.1:0-10641 GCA_009830355.1 Cherax destructor
TTTTGGGACGGTGTTTGATTTGGGATTTTACCGCTAGATTTTTTCCTATGGGGGAGAAGAAAACATTAAGTCTGTTTGCTGTCTCAGTGGGTGAGGGGGGTTCATCTGCTCTTGATAATTTGATGGTGTTTTTTTCCTTTTATTATTTCCTAAATTGCAGATAGGGTTTTCCAGGTTTTTTCATATCACCTTTTATGTTCTGGGTCTTTCTCATAATAAAATTTTTTTTGATCCCCCACGGGCGGAAAAAGGGATAGTAGCGTTTGGATTGTTCTCGGGTATTAGCCCCCTTCTGTATTGTTTTTCATTTGGTCCTTTTTTAATGGATTTAAGGATGCTGGGTGTTAGCCAGGATTGTTAAGTCTCAGCTGTATCTTTTTATTTTTTTAGGGCAATGTTTGTTATAGGGTGGTTTTTGTTAAGGAAATTTTATGATTCATTAGTATCTGTATATGTTTCTAACTCATTTAAATAATGTTAATCATAGCTGTTAAAAAGTTATTTACAGCTGACTCATTATGTAGTCTAAGGTTTTTTTTGAATATCTGGGGCAATTTCCAAGATTATTAGAAAAAGGTCGGATAGTGGTCTGGGTTTGTCTGTGATGATGCCTGATTTAGGGGCTTTAGTATTAGCCCAGATGTGGTCTAGTAATGAGGTACTAGTCTCGGAGATTCTTGTGGGTTTTGATATTGTTGGTAGTAAAACAGTTGCTCATGTTTTTAATTTTGTTCTTTGGTCCTTATGTGGGAGTTTTATAGGTCCCCCAGGCAAAAATTTTTTGTTCGGGAATGGGAGGGACCCGTACTTTCCCCCCCCAGGAACCAGAATCCCGTGGAGAGAACCCCAAAAGGCTAAAAAGGGGGAAAGGAATAAGGGGGGGGATGGGGGGAGGAAAGGGAAAAGGGAGGATGGGATAGGGGGGGGGGGAATTAGGTTCGGATGAGGAAGAAGCCCAAGGGCCCACCTCAGACCGATATCCCACCCACAAGGAGCCCCAAAAGGGGGGAAAATTTTCCCAGTTTCCCCCCCCAACATCCTGCTCCTGGGATTTCAACCTAAGGCACCTAAAATTAGGAACATAAAATAATGTTGTTCCAGAAAAACCAGAGGCAGTTAGTTTAAATCTTTTTTTTGCACCCCATACCCATCCTGTGGGGTAGTCAAAAAAATTAGAAGGTAAATTGAAAATTTAAGGAATTATACAAACTTACGAAGTGCCCTATGAAGGAAAAAACTCGGCGACGATGTAAAACCCCCCAAAGAAAAAGGGGGTTTCCAGTTGAGAGACAAACAAAAGGCAGGGGCCCAAAACTGTTCAATTCCTCCCCGCTACATAAGGGGGTTTCCAAAACCCCTACTGCTTGCAGGCCGGGCAGGCCTAAAATCGGACCCCGCCAGCCAGGCTGTGGGCGTTGGACTTTTGTGGCCACAGTAAAGCCTTTAAACAGGGGCCCGATCCCAAAATGAGGCTAGGCTCTTGCTTCACGCACGGAGGGCCCGGGGTTAACCCGGGGGCCCAAACATTTCAAATGTTTGCCACAAAAAACATAAACAGGCCTAGTGTCTAATTGATTTCCTTTGGAAAATGGTAACAAACAAATTAAAACAAACCAACACCTCCCCAAACTTTTACTGACCCCGAAACCACAAATAGGGGAAATAAAAAACACATACACACCTACACATATACACACAAAACCCCCCATGGCATGGTGGCGCGCCTTGCCACGCCGAAGGGCCCGGGTTCACCCCGGGGGGGGAAAATTTGAAGGGTTTTGTTACACAAAAACACACACACATACATACAAAGGCCCAGTTCAATCGACATGTGCCTAGGACAAAAAGGTAATAACACACATAAAACACACACACACATGTCTCCGGAGAGTCCAAAAACAGGCAGGGTCAGAACGGGTGCGGTATCAGGGAAGGGGGCCGGGGGGGGGAGGTTAGGAGTGGGACGTCCATGGTTAGGGGGTGGTAATTTTTTATTTTCAGGGGCAAAGTCAGGTATTTTTTGAATGGTCGTAATATATCACTGTGGATAAAATTTTGACATATCTTGAACATTTCTGAGTGAGTTGTTTTGAATTCATTAATTTTATCGCATTCCCCGTACATAATGACGCAGGGTTGACAATAATCCAACTGGCAAAATTTACATTTTGTTTGGTCTACATCTTTTGGTGGTGATTTAACCTGCCAAAGATACTTGTAACTCCAGCCGGAGGCGGGCAGTAGTGACATCCAAGAGCCTGCTTATTTTGTTGGATGCACCATAAACATGTGGCTCCTCCTAGATTTTGCCACCGAAGTGGCTAGTTTATTGTGCACCCCATATCCATCCTGTGGACGGTAGCGCAAGAGCATATGGATACACAAAGGCCTAGGAACTAGGCCCCAAAAGGGTTAACAATTGTACATATGGATTTATATCTATAGTTCACTTATCTGTTACAAGCAAATTTAGGAATTTGCTTAGTATATCTGGTACATGTATATCTTGACATGTCACATAGGTTATTATACTGTCTATCTCTATATTCCTCAATAAGTGGACAATTAAACACATAGTGTTCTAGACAGTGACCATATGCCTGATCACATAATTTGCATTTAGTTTGATCATCATCTGTGTGTCTCCCAAACTGCCAGAAGTACTTGTAGCCAAGCCTAAGCCTGGCCACTACAAATCAGTCAGTGTGTTCACATTGCAAGTTGCTCCATAAACATACTTATCTACGTTCATGTTATCATAGTGGGTTATAGATCTACTCAGGCTTCTAATTGCATTCCTATAACAATCATTTTCATTATTTACTTCTCCTAATATTATTCATAATGCTAAACAGCAGACATTAACCAAATCTTTAAATGGGCTGCAGAAAACAATATGAAGTTCAGTGATGAGAAATTTCAATTACCCGATATGGAAAATGTAAAATAACTAACAAAATCAATTTGAAAAGTTGTGTAGTATGCAACCAAACAAACATTCCACTGGATGGATTACATGCACCTTCTGTGGTAAATGGAGCCACGCTCCTTGTGCAAGCATTCAGGAATCTACTACACGAGATATTAAACAGGAAGTGTTTTTGGGTATGCCCAAATGAGACCGAACTGTGGAATAAAATCACATTGATATTAAAAGATGACAACATCAAATCGGCCTTCAAAAAAAAACATGACAGCATTTTATAACAGTTGGGAAAGTAAAAATTTGGGCCAGATAGTGCTATCGCCCTGGCCCCAGATGTTGCCCGGTAGACAGTAACTGTAAGAATGGAGAAATAAATGATGGTGACCTGAAGGGGTACAGGAGCCCCTAGTGGGGAAACAGGTGTAGACAAGGACACACAAAAACCAATGTTACAAACTAGCAATACCACGGTAGATAGTAAACAGGGGATGCCCTGGGAAATACTGAATGTGGAAAATATTGGTATTTTCTCGAAAGGTTATACTCGATAGCCTTTTTAATGTGAATATTCTAATGTGTGGCTGTTGGTTCGTATTTTTTTTGAGATGAGGAGAGAACCATCGCTACGGTGGCGGGGTACGCCGAGCTGGGTCAAGTGAAGTCGCCCAGGCGGTCTGTCTCGGGGATAAGCGAATGGAAGTGGAACGATGGGGGAGCTCTGGATATAAAGGAGATGGAAATCAGCGTTTACAACGACCAAATCCCAGTTAATGGTCTCTGCACAATAATGAATGTTGTGAATATTCGCCGTGCATAATGTGGGACATTAAGTCCCAAAAAACTATAATAATAGAGTGATAATGTGCTAAATAGTGAGCGACGCCGCCATTGCGGTGTTGATGGAGAGATGTGCGTTGGTTCGATCAGTGTTCATCTTACACAATTATTAATGGATTAACTTCTAACGGAGTAAATTAATGGGACATTAAACCGACGTGTGAATAGTGTTTAAAGTGTTACGTATAAACTGTAATAAAGGGTATAGTGAGAGGATATGAATCACTACCCCGAACAACCACGTTAAATAACGCCTGGTTTGTGGGCGTATGAGAGTTCAAGGAATCTATCTTCTCTTGACTCATCGGGGCAACCATCAAACATCGTCTTGCCGGAAGAATAATCTACCGAGCAGGACCACGAGATCCGTCGAAGAATAGCGACAAGAATGCTGTTTCTTCCCCATTGTAAGTACTCTTGTTATCTTAGCAACCGTTTTTGGCCGGTGGGGTATGTTGGGATAATGTGGGTTTACGGTGGAATGATAATGACGGATCTTCAAGTGAAACAATGGCCCCGGATAAAGGGTGAGTGATATTAAGTTGTACTTTTTCCCCCCTTCCCCCCAACAGTCAGACATTAACCCATACAGTCCACAAAATTTAAAAAACCGAACTTTTGGGTTGTTACTCATTCTTAATAAACTGGTCAAGGATAGATGTGGATTTAGAGGAAAAATCGGGGTCCCCAAATGTGACCAGGAGGGGTAAATTTTTTCTACAGCCTCAAGGGGGGGTAACCGGGGAAAAAATTATACTAGTCGGCCCCACCCCCGGGGAATTTTTTTTGTTGTAAGTGGCGGTGAAGCCCAGACGGGGAATCTCTTAATTCCCCACCCCGAAGATAAATTCCAGAAACTGATGAAGGCTCCATTTTTAAACCCCTAGTACTAAAGATGGGGAAACGAGACAGGAACACACACCCAAAAAGGGAATACAATGGGGAACACAGTCACAAAAACAGGGCAAACGGAAACCAGGCCTATGTGAATATTTTTTGCACTTGGTATCTGCAGGCAGGGAATATCGGGGGAAATCAGATGGGACATGCAATTTAAAATCCCCCCAGAAATGCCGTGCCCATATGAAAACGGGAAAAATGCAACCCCCCGCCCTGTAATAAAAATTAAAAATAATAATAATAATAATAATAATAAAAATTTTTTATTTGGACAGATACAAAAATTACATTTGGTTATTGAGATTACATGAGGTTTACATCCCAAAAACCCCATTGAAAGGGCTTTTTGGGCAGACTTAAAATTAATTTAAAAACCCAGATTGTAAAAATTTTTTGTAGAAAAGTATACAATGAGTAAAGGTAGTATTTAAGCTATGAAATTTGAACATATTTTGTACTTTTGTCTTCATTAAAAAATTTAAATTTAAAATTTTGATTAAAAAAATTTAAAAAGCAATAATAATAATAAAAAAATAAAAAAAAAGGTTATGGTTGATAATTTAAAAAATAAGAAAAAGTTGCATATCAAAGTTTTAAAGTTTGAATATAAGTTGAACATATCAATTAATTGTAGCAATTTATTGCAGCAATGCAATAATTAGTGAATAACAATTTAAAACAATTAATTGCATTGCAGTTATTTTTACGTGGTCATTATAATATAAGTGTTGGGGGAATAATTGTTGGAAGTATTATTCATAACGGGTTTTTCCATTCATTCATACATTAATTGATTTTAAAAAGTCAGGTTTTACGTTAAGTGTTTTTATTCTACTTTGCGGGGAAAATGGTTGATATGGAGCAATTATTTTTTGGGTGAGAAGGGGGTTTTTTTAGCATCGTTTTAATTGGGGTACAGGTAGGGTTTCTTTGGCAATGACAGGTAATAAATTTCCAAACGTCCCTTTTTATGTGCATTGAGTTTTTACATAGTGTTAGGTGGACAGGGGGAACATCGAGGGTGATCTGTGTCTAGTTTTTTCTATTTTCCTGTAAAAATTAGTAAGGAAAAGTTTGAGGGTGGGTTAATATCCATAGGTTTTTCTTTTATGTAATAGGCACAGTAAAAATATAAATGTCTTTATGGTAAAGAAAGTTTTTTTTTTTGAATATTGGGGGATTATGTTCCCCGGGAGGAAATTTGTTATCATTTTAACCTGCTTCTCCACCCGGGCCACTCATCATTTCAGGAAAGACAGTGCTAAAACTTATATTGCCAGACATACCACCAAAAAGGTACAAAACGACACGGGGAAACCCAACCCATGGCAAAACCTGGGTACCCACAGCCACCCCGGGAGGGGTTTTTTTAGTGCCAGGAAGGAAAAAAAAAAAAACAGAAATCTTACACCAACTGCAATAATTTCGGGAGTGGAATCACAGTCAATAGCCCCACCCCCACACAACAGAAAAGTGCCGGGAAAAAAAAAGACCCTCCCAGACCACCAATCCAACGATTTTCATCTTTGCAAATATACAGGGTGTAAAGCCAGCAACGAACAACAAGATACCTTACATCCGTGGACTCCCCACAGAGTCAAATGAAAAGGGTTTTGCGGCTTTCACAGAACCCACAAAGAGATCATTTGGACAAAAATATGAATCCCGGGCTACAACCTATAAAAGATGTACATTAAGTTTTTCCGTACATTAAGAAATTAAAGAAGCTCATACATTAAGTGTTAGGGGCCTGGTCTTTTCTTTGGGGAGCCTACAAAAGGGTTTAGAGAGCTCATACATTAATTTTAAAAGGGGAGAGTAAACGGGAAAAAAGGGAAAGGGGGGTTGGCCTGTATACCCAAAGTCACTTATATGTTCAGAACTACAAAATGCCCCCAAATGATGGGGAAGTATTAGCACTAAAGATCGAGAATCAAAACCTGGTCATCTGGTTTTATAGAAGCCTCCGGATGCAATGTCCCAAAAAATTCCAGGAACAGCTTCTGAAAATTGACCACTGTCGGGAAAAATTTTCCCAGCTCCTCCCCCCAAACATCTTGCTCCTGGGAGATTTAAACCAAGGCCCTAAAATGGAGGAATATTGAAACCAAGTTTAGCAGAGATAAACCGGGAGGCAGCCAGATGAAAACTCGCACACACATGAATTTTTTTAAATCTTTTGCACCAAATTCATTTTAAAACCCCAGCAAAAAAAAGTGACCCTTCAAGATTAAAAATACGCTGCCCTCATCTTTTACCCAACAATGATGATCTGATACGAAAAAGTCATCATATCAAAAACCCAAAATACTCGAAACACAACATAAAAGGGGTCCAACCCTGTATGGGGGAACCCAATCGACAAAATGTGATCAACCGCGAGGGAACCCCCTTTTCCAAATTCAACTTCAATAACAAAAACATAAGGTGGGACCAATTAAACAAAGTCCTAAATGATATAAACTGGGAAGATAGCCTAAGCATCACGGATCCTAACCATGTCTGAACAAATTAACTCTGGGGCCCTTGGGTTTCTTTAAGGCAAATTTTCCCCAAGGAAAAGGGGGAAAAGATGTAAACTAGAAAAGAGAGGGGCTCCCCATGGGGGAAGGCAAAGAATAACGGAATGGCTACTGAGGCCAAATATCTGAAATACGTAGGAAAACACTGGTCAGAGAAATGAAACATCGAATTAAAACTAAAGGAATCTTACAGGAATCAAAAAAACCGGGAAGAACTAAAAGCCATAAATGAAATTGAAAAAAAAAAAAAGTATTTCTTTTCTTATGCCAAATCAAAGTCGAGAACAACATCCAGTATTGGGCCCCCACTTAAAAGGGATGGGTCCCCCCAAAGACAGGGAAGGGAAAAAGGTAGTTTAAAGTCCCAGTATGACTCAGTTTTTAGCGAGCCGCTAACCAGACTGAAAGTCGAAGACCTAAATGAATTTAAAGAGAGTGCCACAGAACTTGGCAGATGCATGCCTATCTGACATTACCCCGACGCCAAATGACTTCGAAAAAGGGAATAAATGACATTCCATGAACTCCCTTCGGGTCCCGACTCATGGAACTCCGTGTTCATCAAGAACTGCAAAAACCCCTATCACGTGCTTTTCCAACCCCCTTTGGGGAGGGGCATGGACACTTTTGGGGGCGTCCCCCAGTTACTAAAAACAACAGACATGGGCCCCCCTCCCAAAAGGGGGGTAAAAAAACAAAGAACTAAAGACCAATAGCGCTAAGTTTCCCTATCATAAAAAAACTTTGAAAAGGGGTTTTGAAAAACAAGATCGCCACTCATCTAGATACCCATCAAAACCCCCCCAAAAGGGGAGCAAGGGGTTTTTAAGGGGGTCCTCCTGTCTGGGGCCCAACTACTGGACCACTACGACAAGGTTCTGGATGCTCTAGAAACAAACAGAATGCAGATTTATATACACAGACTTTGCAAAAGCCTTTGACAAGTGTGACCATTGGGGTAATAGCACACAAAAAAGCGTATTAAAGGAATAACAGGAAAAGTTGGTGGTGGATCTATAATTTCCTAACAAGTAGAACACAAAAAAGTAGTAGTCAACAGAGTAAAGTCTGAGGCAGCTACTGTGAAAAAACCCCCCTGTTCCACAAGGCACAGTACTTGCTCCCATCCCGGTTTGGGCAAAAAGGGGTTCCCCAATTTTTTTATGAAGAAATTTCCCAAAATTAAAATCCCCGAAAAAAATTTTAACGGAAAAAATAGAAGAAATTAAAAAATTCTCAAAACGGGGAAAAAATTACAAAACTAATTCAAACCACACAATAGACGAATAACTAATTAAAGACCTGGGAGTGATCATGTCAGAGGATCTCACCTTCAATAACCATAACACCTGTAAAATTTCATCTGCTAGAAAAATGAGAGGATGGATAATGAGAACCTTCAAAAAACCCGGGATGCCAATCCCATGTTTACACTTTTCAATCCTTTTTTCTAGGCTAAAAAATTGCTGCACACTAACTGCACCTTTTAAGGCAGGTGAAATTGCTGACCTTGAAAATGTGCAGAGAATTCAGGGCCCCATAACTGCGATAAAAACCCCCCTCAATTACTGGGAAGCCGAAGGGTTCCAACCTGTCCCCCTCTGGGCCAGGCGGGAGAGATACATTATTATATATACATGGAAAATTCTCGAGGGATTAGTCCCAAATTCACACAAAAAACATTCCCCACGAAAGCAAAAAAACTCGGCAGGCGATGTAACATCCCCCCCAAAGAAGAGCAGGGGTGCCACTAGACGTTGAGGGAAAAAAAATGTCAAGGGGGCCCCAAAATTGTTCAATCCCCCAGCATACATCAGGGGGGGTTACCAACAAACCCCCGGCTGTCTTCAAAAACAGGCACTGGACAGGCACCAAAGTCTTTTGACCAGCCAGGCTGTGGTTCGTACGTTGGACTTTTCGTGGGGCCCGCAGTAACAGCCTGGTTGATCAGGGCCCGGGCCAACATGAGGCCCTTTGGGCACAGGGGCCGGGCCGCGGGGGGGTTGGCCCCCGGAATTTTTCTCCAGGTAAACCCCCGGTAAAAACCCCATGATGGTGCTGGACCTTGTATATGATGTCAGGAGTGTCAATGACGGTGCTGGACCCCTTTTATATGATGTCAGGGCATCCATGATGGAGCTGGACCTTGTATATGATGTCAGGAACGTCCCTGATTTCTGGACCCTTTTTAAAATGATGTCAGGGCGTACACGATAATTCTTGGCCTTGTTTTGATGTCAGGAGCGTTCCATTTGTTTTTTGAATCTTTTTGTGACGTCAGGTGTGTATGATGGTGTTGGAACTTTTTGTGATGTCAGGGTAGCCGATGGTGTTGGGGGTTTGTGACTAAGGTATGGCAATTATTTTTATTATTCTTAATGGGGTTTTTAAACGTGTGACGTCAGTGAGACGTCACTGGCGCAAACGGAACCCAGTCCCGCCCCGACGTCCCAAAACACAGGTTCCCAAAACCATCATGGGTACCCCTGATAAACCAAGACTATTTGACAAACTCCGGTTCCAACCCCCATCCCTACCGCCGCTGACGTCACATAAAAGTTCCAACACCACTATGGTGGCTTCCCACGTCAAAAAGGTTTGAATACTTCAAAAAGGGTTGCCGAACCCTACAAAAGGTTCTAACACCTTTTCATGGCTGACTATCGATTCTCCCGCCGTTTTAAATATGGGTTGGCGTTTTGGGAATGGATAGTTCTCCCCCAAACCCTTTAGTATATCCCTTCCCTTTTTAATAATTATTGTGACCCCATATATACACCGAGAGGCGCCCCTTTTTTTAAAAATATATATCGGGAAAAAGTTTAACCCTTTTCAAAGGGATTAAGTATACTTTGTGGTGTACAGTTGAATCCTATCTTAAAATGACCCAGACATTCATACGCTGTATAACCTTTTTGGATTTGGGGTAAAATTTGATTATAATTCAAACTTTCTTTTCCCCGAAATTAAAAACATAATACCCCCTAGGAAGGCATTGATCTGATGGGGATTTTGATCAAATTCAAATTCAAATTCAAATTCAAATCCTTTTTTTAAAGTAATACAAGGTGGGGGGGACTTATGTTATACATTTAAAAATTGATATTCAAAATGGCCAATTTAAAATGCCTAGGTATGCCCAAAGGGTTTTCAAGGATCTTTTGATGGTCTTTCCCCAATATTTCAATGGATATGATTTTAAGGTTAGGTTTTTCAAAAAATGGAATTTAAACATTTAAATTTAACAATTAGTATAAAAAATTAGAATTTGTTTATATATTTAAAGATAAAGGGGATATATTGGCATAATATAGATTCTATATTGGAGATCTTAGGAAAAATTGACTAGCTTAAGTATTATGGAGCAATGATTTATTTAAATTTTTTGGGTTTGGGAAATGTGCAAATGGGGGAAACACAGATATCAATAAATTTTATTTTTTCTGTGGTTTAATG
>WNWK01057779.1:0-10641 GCA_009830355.1 Cherax destructor
ACCTCTAATATAAATCTTTCTAATTACAATATTTTTGCTACCTATTTTTTGTAATAAATAATTAAAATTTACCACACCATAAGCTATGTCTAGTTTTAAGTAGTGTGTAAGAGTTAGGATTAATCTGCCCGAAATACTCATGCGTGATAGTGGCTTTCTTTGTGTTTAATAATACTTCATTACATGTAAACTACACATTGTATACTACACAAAAATATAAAAATTTTGATTTTGATTTTGATTTGATCCCAATGTAACTATTACCACTGGCAGTTCCCACCATAACAACCAAATTACAATTACCACAATCCCAACATAACTATTATCACTGGCAGTTCCCACCATAACAACCACAATTGCAATTACCACAATCCCAACATAACTATTATCACTGGGAGTTCCCACCATAACCACAATTACAATTACCACAATCCCAACATAACTATCACCACTGGGAGTTCCCACCATAACAACCAAATTACAATTACCACAATCCCAACATAATTATTATCACTGGCAGTTCCCACCATAACAACCACAATTACAATTACCACAATTCCAACATAACTATCACCACTGGCAGTTCCCACCATAACAACCGCAATTGCAATTACCACAATTCCAACATAACTATCACCACTGGCAGTTCCCACCATAACAACCACAATTACAATTACCACAATCCCAACATAACTATCACCACTGGCAGTTCACACCATAACAACCACAATTACAATTACCACAATCCCAACATAACTATCACCACTGGCAGTTCACACCATAACAACCACAATTACAATTACCACGGTCCAATGTAACTATTACCACTGGTAGTTCCCACTATAACAACCACAATCTCAACTACCACAATCCCAACGTAACTATCATCAATGACGGTTTCCACCACAACTACCACAATCACACCAGCACATCAACCAACATCACCGCACATAACTCACGTAGTTTCCTCCAGAGGGACGCCATTTCGCTCTAAATGTCATAGAAAATGTTGGTTCATTTTAATTAAGCGTCTTCCTGTGTCCAGCTGACCCAGACAACAACAAACTGGACCCAGGAGGATCATAAGGTCACAGGAGGATCCGATCCTCTATACTTCCTTCCCAAGAGTATTTATTTCTTCAAAATGGAATCCTGTATCTCGGGGATGGAGATTCATTCATTTATAAGTGGGAATATATTCGTTTTGCTTTATTGTTTTTATTTTATTTGGGTTTATTTCGTTAGGTTGTGTATATTGTTTAGTCTTTATTGAGGTAGTTTATTCTGGGTTGTTTGTTATTTTGGGTGTTTTATTCTTTGTTAAGGTAGTTTTTAGTCATTATCTGACGTAGTTTTATTCTTATTGGCGTATTCTTTATTGACGTAGTTTTCTTATTTATTGGCGAAGTTTATTCTTTATTGTCGGTCTATTTTATTGGCGTAGTTCTTTTCTTTATTGGCGTATTCATTTTTTGTAGCTTATTTTTATTGATGTAATTTTATTTATTGACGTATTTTATTCTTTATTAAGGTAGTTTATTCTTGGTTTATTTAGGATGCAGTTTATTCTTTGGCATCGGTTATTCTTAATTGAGGTTTGTTTTAAGGTAGTTTGTTCTTTAAGGAAGCTTATTGATTAATTTGTATTAACATAGTTTAATTTCTTTATTGGGGCAGTTTATGTAATGTTTATTGACTGTTTGCTCTATTATTGACGTTTATTTTTGGGCGTAGTTTTAACGTAGTTTATTTCTTTGACGTTGTTTTGTTTATTCTTTGGCGCAGTTTTCTTTGACTTAATTTTATTATTTATTGACATTGTTTCTTCGAAGTAGTTTATTCTTTATTGATGTATTAGTGTAATCAAAACTAAGCGCTAAACCTACAAGGGTCATACAGCGCAGACTTTATTGATGTAGTTTACTCTGACGTAAAGTAAAGTAAAGTAAAGTAAATTTTATTTCGTTGCAGATTGCAGATTACATAGGTATCGGTAGTTACAATGTAAATTGAGTGCAAGGAGAGCCACTGACATGCCAGGGCATTAGGGGCAGCTTATTCTAGTAACTTAAAGACTATGTAATTAATATTAGAGAAATTTATTGAGTTTATTCTAATAATAATAATAATAATAATAATAATAATAATTTTTATTTCAATGCATGTTACAAGTGTACAATGTTATTGGTAGTTACAATTATAAGACAATTATAAAACTGTAATGCAAGGAGAGCCACTGGCATGCCATGGCATTAGGGGCAGTTTATTCTAGAGACTTATTCACTAAGTACTTAATGCTAAAGAAATTGATTGAGTTTATTCTAGTTCTGTATTATTTAAATTATTAAATGGTTATACATACTATTAAAAGACAATACAAGAGAAATTGGTTGAGTTTAATCTAGTTGCAGAGTTTATTTCAAATTACAGTATGTTGATGCTATACTAGTATAATAACAATACTAGAAATAGTTTTTAGAGTTTCTTCTAGATACAGTGGTACCCCGGTTTACGATGGTCCCCAAACTCACCCTTTTATGTAAGTTTATTTTTTTAAATGCTTTTGTAAGTGTAATTTTGGGGGTCTAAAAGGACTAGTCTATTTTACAACTTTTCTTAAGGAGATAAATTCGTTTGGTAATGGCACTTGAACAGCATTCTGGAATGAAAAAATATCGTAAACCGGGGTACCACTGTATATATTTTATTTCAAATTAAGAAAATGATGATACTATAAGATTTTAAATGACAATATGATGATATGAAATTGCAACAAGTGTTAAGGAGGATGAACATATCAAATTGAGATCTTCTTAAGTAAAATAATATTGGGTTTGGAAGTTTGTTACAGTATGAGTATTTAGTATAGGGTGAGTAGGTGATTTTTGAGAAGAGTCTTGAATTGATTTTCCGACAAGGTTAACTTGATATTTACTGGTAATGAATTCCAGATTCTGGGGCCCTTTATGTGCATAGAATTTTTACATTGGTTAGTGTGGACTCGGGGTATGTCAAATAGTGATCTGTGTCTTGTGTCATGTTCGTGGGACCTATTAAAGTTGTTGAGGAGAATTCTGAGCGCAGGGTTGATATTAGCATGTAGAGTTTTATGTATGTAGAAGGCACATGAATAGGTATGAATATTTTTTATGGTGAGTAGTTTTAAGGTTCTGAATATAGGTGAAGTATGATGTCTAGAGTGGGAATTTGTTATCATCCTGACTGCAGCCTTTTGCTGGGTTATGAGTGGTCTAAGGTGATTTAATGTTGTTGAGCCCCATGCACAGATTCCATAGGTGAGATAAGGGTAGATAAGAGAATGATATAGTGCAATGAGAGCTGGTTGAGGCACATAATAGCGTATCTTAGATAATATACCTACTGTCCTTGAGATTTTCTTGGAAATTTGTTGTATGTGTGTTTGGAATTTAAGACTACTGTCAAGGTGGATTCCTAGGAATTTTCCCTCTGTGAGTCTTGTGATGGGTGAACCATTTAGCGTTATGTTAAGTGGAACATTTGTAGCTTTGTTTCCAAACTGAATGTAAGCTTATTTGTCATCATCCATGTTGATATTTTCTGTAATTCGGCATTAACTGTGTTGGCTAGTACGACTGGATTTGGGTGAGAGAAGACATATGTTGTGTCATCTGCAAACAAAATGGGTTTGAGTAGTTGTGATGCATTCGGTAGGTCATTTATGTAAATGAGGAATAGGAGTGGCCCCAGGACACTACCTTGAGGGACACCGACTGTAATTTGTTGTGTGGAAGAGTTCTCTCCATTTGTGTTCACGTACTGACTTCTGTTGCTAAGGTACGACTTTAGGTAGTTGAGGGGTGCCCCTAATCCCATAGTGCGCTAATTTTGTGAGCAATAAATCATGGTCGACTGTATCAAATGCTTTGCGTAGGTCATGAAGATTCCCAGCGGAACTTCTTTCTTCTCAAGTGCGGTGTATATTAACTCTAACATGTGTGTTATAGCATCGTTTGTGCTCTTGTTGGTCCTGAATCCAAATTGACAGGGGTTTAGTACATTGTGTGAGACGAGGTAGGAATAGATCTGTTTATAAATTTAAATTTTTTCGAAGATTTTAGAAAGCAGTGGTAAATTTGAGATTGGTCTATAATTGTTCAAGTCAGTTTGGTCACCTCCTTTGTGGATCGGGGTGACCCTAGCTATTTGAGAATTGATGGGAAGGTTGAAGATTCAATGGATTTATTGAATAATGCTGCTATAATTGGTGACAGTACATGTGTAGCTTTTTGTACATAAAGGGTGGTAAGCTGTTTATGTCTCCTGCTTTGTTTTTAAGGGTGTTGATTATGAGTGAGACTTCAATTGAGTTGGTAGGAGCTAGGAATAGTGTATCTGGGTAGGTGTTGGTGAGGTAGTCTGTTGGACGAGTGTTGAGCTTGGGATCCTCTCGCTAGATTCTTTCCTATGGTGGAGAAGAAAACATTAAGTCTGTTTGCTGTCTCAGTTGGTGAGAGTAGGGGTTCGTCTGTTTTGATAATTTGATGGTATTGTTCGTGGATATCTTTTTATTTCCTAGAATTGTAGATAGGGTTTTCCAGGTCTTTTTCATATCACCTTTTACGGTCTGGAGTCTGTTCTCATAATACAATTTTTGGACCTTCTTATCAGGCTAGTAAGGATTGATGAGTAGCGTTTGGATTGTTCTCTGGTTATTAGACCCTTCTATATTGTTTTTCATATTGGTGCCTCTTATTTATGGATTTAAGGATGCTGGGTGTTAGCCAGGGATTGTTAAGTCTCTTAGCTGTGATCTGTTTAGTTTTTTCGGGCAATGTCTGGTTTAGAGGTTATGTGTTTTTTAAGAAAGTTCTTGATGCATTCATTAGTATCTGAATGTGTTTCCAATTCATTAAGCCAGTCAATGTTCGTCATAGCTGATATAAAATTATTAACAGCAGACTCATTATGTAGTCTGAAGGTAACTTTTGCAATTTCTTGGGGCAGAATGCCTAGGTTAGTTATGAGAAAGGTAGGGTAGTGGTCTGTGGTGTTTTCTGTGATTATGCCTGATTTTAGAGGAGATATTGTGTTAGTCCAGATGTGGTCTAGTAACGAGGTACTATTATCGGAGATTCTTGTAGGTTTTGATATTGTTGGTAGTAATAAGCAGTTGCTCATAGTGTTTGTGAATTCAGTTACCTGCGGGTCTTGGTCATGTTGAAATCTCCTGTGAGCAGCAAATGATCTTTGTTAAGGCGTGAATCGATTATCAGGTTTCCTAGTTTTTCACTAAAGTGGCGGATGTTTGACTGTGGTAATCTGTAGATGTTTATCACTGTGAGGGGTTTTTGCAGGTCTTTTGATTTAAATTTAGCTATAATATATTCTCCATGTTCATCCCTTGTACAAGAATTTTCGATACAATCGAGTTGATCTGTATAATATATTGCTGTTCCACCCCCTCGCTGGTCTGTCCTACAGTTGTGAATGGCTGTGTAACCTGGGATGGCATAGATACCTGTAGTATCAGGCTTTAGCCAGGTCTCAGTGAGTGTGATGATTGACATATTGGACTGTAGGGATTGGAGTAGTGCTGTGAGGTCATCATAATGTTTGCTCAACGATCTAACATTGTAATTGAAGATAGTTAAGTTATTGTTGGCTCTGAGTAATGTCTTTGCTTGATCAGCTGTGTAATAGTTACAGTTGCTGTTGGAGTCATGTAAGTCATTTAATAATAGGTTGATTTCAGGATCAATGCCTGTAATCATAGGAATTAATGTGATTCTATAACTAGACTTGGGAACAATAGATTATGCTAAACTTAATGATATGGTATTAGATTAAAGTCTTACTTGCTAATGGATTAACACAATTATGTGCAAGTGTTTACAGGAATTTTTACAGTGATATAGGATATTTGAATAATGTTAATGATATACTAATTTAACTGTCTAATGAATGGTTAGAACAACTTCAATGACTAGTATTAAATTGGTATGGAAAAAGGAATTTTTGATTCAATGTGGCACTGGTTGAAACTTTTAGTATATGAAAGGCAATAAGAGGTTAATGAATGCAAAGAGCTATTGAACTAGAAGTTAAAACAGATTTGACTAATATTAAAAGTAGTTTTGATTAAATTGAAGTTAATAAAGTGACTGAAGTTGGCTAATGGTAAAAGGTATTTATAAAATATAAGTAAATGATTGCACTTATCAGGTAGTTGCTTATAAAGGAAATATAAAGTAAGTCACATATACAATGAGGTAGTTGTTAGAATATATGAATACAATTAAGCAAATAAAGTGACTGAAAGTTGACTAAAGTTGGCTAATGGTAAACAGTATTTATAAAATATAAGTAAATGATTGCACTTATCAGGTAGTTGCTTATAAAGGAAATATAAAGTAAGTCATATACACAATGAGGTAGTTGTTTGAATATAAGAGTACAATTAAGCAAATAAAGTGACTGGAATTTGCTTTTGGTAAAAAGGTATTTAAAAGTATGAGTAAATAATTGCACTTATTTGGTAATAGCTTATAAGAAAAAAATAAACTAAGTCACATACACAATGAGGTAATTGTTTGATTATAAAATATAAATAGAAAAACAAAAGTGAAAAGGTTGTAATTAAATTTCAAGTAAAAGTAATTACTAATATTGTAAATAGATAGGGTTGGGAAAAGGTAATGATAGATTTGTATTAAAAAAAAAAAATAAAAGTAAATGGTTACAGAGGCGTTAAAAGATATATATAGTAAAATAGGATGTACAATTATATTTAGTGGGAAATTTAATATAGTGAGGTAGCAGATTATTAGAACAAAAATGAGGTTAATTACATTAATATATACTAATCAGTTTTGGGAGAAATGTAAGATTGTGAGGTTGCAGTTACTAATACAACTGTTGCACTAACGCAGACTAAGGATTAGGTCATTGATATTATTCAGTCTCTGTAAGGTTAGCATCTCGATGGAATGTGGACAGTTCATTTTCATTCGGATATAATAGCACGGCCTACATTTGTTTTCTTAACTAGGATTTTCCTTCTCGGGTGAAGCACTGGTGGATTTTGTCATTATTCTCACGTTTAAGCTTTCTTACTCTGTATAGGATAATGTATAATGTATATGTATATGTATAATGATATTAGATTGTTACAGTAATGGTAATATGGAATTGAGATTATCTTAAGGAAAATAACATTGAGCATTTTTGACATTAACTTATAATATGAGTACAGTGGTACCTCGACTTCGTATATTTTTCATTCCAGAATGCTGTTCAAGTGCCATTACCAAACGAATTTATCTCCTTAAGAAATAATGTAAAATAGACTAGTCTGTTTAGACCCCTAAAAGTACACTTACAAAAGCATTTAAAAAAATAAACTTACATAAAGGGTGTGTTTGGGGACCATCGTAAGTCGAGGTACCACTGTATTTAGTTTTGATTGAGTAGGGGTAACATAATAGTAACATATTATTAAAAATTGAGATTATCGTATAGGAAAGTAATAATGAGCATTTTTCAAAGTTTATAGTATGATCATTTAGTTTTGGGTGAGTAGGTGGTTTTGAGTTGAGTCTTAAATTGATTTTCAGACAAGATTATCTTAATATTTACTGGTAGTGAATTCCAGATTCTGGGGCCCTTTATGTGCATAGAATTTTTACATAGGTTGATATGAACACGGGGTATATCAAAAAGTGATCTGTGTCTTGTGTTGTGGTCATGGGTCCTATTAAAGTTGGTGAGGAGAATTTTGAGCGGAGGGTTTATATTAGAGTGTAAAGTTTTATATATGTAGTAGGCACAAGAGTAAGTATGAATGTTCTTTACGGTGAGTAGTTTGAGACTTTTGAATATTGGTGGAGTATGCTGTCTAGAGTGGGTATTTGTTATCATTCTGACTGCGGCCTTTTGTTGTGTTATGAGTGGTCTAAGGTGATTTAATGTTGTTGATCCCATGCACAGATTCCATAGGCGAGATACGGGTAGATAAGTGAATGATATAGTGCAAGGAGAGCTGATTGTGGTACATAATAGCGTATCTTTGATAATATGCCTACTATCTTAGATTTTCTTGGAAATTTGTTGTGTGTGTGTTTGGAATTTAAGGCTACTGTCAAGGTGGATTCCTAGGAATTTTCCCTCTGAGTCTTGTG
The DNA here is from genome assembly GCA_009830355.1 of Cherax destructor. Lineage (NCBI taxonomy): Eukaryota > Metazoa > Arthropoda > Malacostraca > Decapoda > Parastacidae > Cherax > Cherax destructor. The sequence continues at coordinate 8,160 of WNWK01057779.1, forward strand.
ATGGGTGTACCATTGAGCGTTATGTTAAGTGGAACATTTGTGGCTTTGCTTCAAACTGTATGAAGTAGGTCTTGTCAGTATTGAGAGTAAGCTTGTTAGTCGTCATCCATGTTGATATTTTCTGTAATTCGGCATTAACAGTGTTGGCCAGTATAACTGGATTTGGGTGAGAGAAGACATATGTTGTGTCATCTGCAAATAAAATGGGTTTGAGTAGTTGTGATGCATTGGTAGGTCATTTATGTAAATGAGGAATAGGAGTGGCCCCAGGACACTTCCTTGAGGACTCCGACTGTAATTTGTTGTGTGGAAGAGTTCACTCCATTTGTGTACGTATTGGCTTCTGTTGGTGAGGTATGACTTTAGGTAGTTGAGTGGGTGCCCCCTTATACCATAGTGTGCTAATTTTGTGAGCAGTAAATCATGGTCGACTGTATCAAAAGCTTTGCGTAGATCAATGAAGATTCCCAGTGGGACTTCTTTCTTCTCAAGTGCTGTATATATTAACTCCAACATGTGCATAATAGCATCGTTTGTGCTCTTGTTTGTCCTGAATCCAAATTGACAGGGGTTGAGTACATTGTGTGAGACGAGGTAGGAATAGATTTGTCTATGAATTAATTTTTCGAAGATTTTAGAAAGCAATGGTAAATTAGAAATGGGTCTATAATTATTCAGGTCTGTTTGATCACCTCCTCTATAATTATTCAGGTCTGTTTGATCGACCGTCTCCCACCAAGGCAGGGTGACCCGAAAAGAAAAACTTTCATCATCATTCACTCCATCACTGTCTTGCCAGAGGCGTGCTTACACTACAGCTACAAAACTGCAACATTAACACTCCTCCTTCAGAGTCCGGCACTGTACTTCCCATCTCCAGGAATCAAGTCTGGTCTGCCAGTTTCCCAGTTATAAATGTTACGTTGCTCACACTTCAACAGCACGTCAAGTCCTAAAAACCATCTGTCTCCATTTGCTCCTATCCAACACGCTCACGCACGCTTGCTGGAAATCCAAGCCCACAAAACCTCTTTTATCCCCTCCTCCAACCTTTCCTAGGCCTACCCCGCCTTCCCTCCACTACAGATTTACACTCTCTCAAGTCATTCTGTTTTGTTAGAGCCTCTCTACATGTCCGAACCATCTCAGTAACCCCTCCTCAGCCCTCTGGATAATAGTTTTGATAATCCCGCATCTCACTTAACGACGGAGTTCTGTTCCTAAGACCACTTGGTAACGAATTCATCGCTAAGCAAGGATCATACTAGTATAATGGTAGTGGGTTTGTGTCAACCATCTTTCATATTGTTTTAATGTCATTTTGCACCATTTATAACATATTTAGTATATTTTTAAATGTTTATACAGTATTACTGTATATTATAATAAAGAGAATAAAAATCTAATATACTACATTATTTACGTATCGTACATACTGGTCAGAGTCCAAGTTACCGTAAACTGTGTATTGTCGCTAAGTGAGAATTATTATTTTAATCAAAAGAAGCGCTAAACCACAAGGGTTATACAGGGGGCAGGGCAGGACAGGATGCAGGGAGAATGGGTTTTAGCAGGAGATGGATGATTAGTAGGGTATGGGTGTAGCAGGACAGTGGATAGATTCTGGTATAGAGTGTAGCAAGAGATCGAGGTAAAGGGATTGAGGGAGGTGCTAGAGGTATAATCTTCAGAGTTTGTGTAGTAAGTCAGTTTCTGTCAAAAAATCCGGGGGAGTCAGGATTAAAGGAGGGTCCATCAGCAAGAAGGGGAAGGTAAAGAAAGGGCCACAGAGTGAAGGCCGTTGGAGGTAAATTCTGCGTGCTCGTTGATAAAGTGGACAGTCCAACAGAATATGTCGAACAGACACTGGGAACGACAATGCTCACAGAGAGGGGCAGGGAGCCTCTCCATGAGATACCCGTGCGTAAACGAGTGTGGCCAATGCGAAGACGGGATGCGTCTCCAACCTGACATTGGTGACAAGAAGGCCAGAAACCTATACTTGGTTTAATAGAATGAATTTGTTATTTGAGCAGACCAGCGTTGTTGCCAACAGGTGCGAAGGTGGGTAGCAGTGACCGCAAAATAGTCCATAAAGGAACACCTCTATATGAAACTGGAAGGTCATTTCTGCTGACCGAGCAGCAGTGTCTGCCTGTTCATTTTCCCTGCACGTCAACATGACCAGGGACCCAACAAAAACAATATCTTTGGCTTTAGAGATCGGTGTAACCAAAAATTTGGGTAGAAGAACTAGGGGTGAGGTGTATCAATTTTACGGATACCTGTAAAGCACTAAGGGGGCTGAAACACCACAAATGGCTACAGGCATAGTGCAATCGGATAATACAGAATGGCAAAATTCCCCTAAATATCTGCCGAGGTAATAGTCCCCCCCAGCTCTCCGGAAAACTGCTGGGGAACCGCGCCATCAGACGACTTTGATTATTATTATTATTCAAAAAAGAGCTAAACCACAAGG
>WNWK01057780.1:0-10640 GCA_009830355.1 Cherax destructor
CTTTCCTGAGGATTTGATATCCGGGTGGGAAGATTGCATCTGTTATCATCCTGGTGAGTTTCGTTTCTGTGAGTGCTATTATGTCTGGGGATGTCTCCTTTATTCTTTCATGCCACTCCTCACATTTATTTGTTATACCATCTGCATTTGTATACCAAACCTTTAACTTCTTTTCTAAAACCGTAGTCTGGGGGTATGTTGGGGTTGGGAAAGTGGGAGATCTGATGGGGAACTATGGGTGGTTGGTGTGAAGGTGGAGTTTGTACTGAGGTGGGTGGAATCATTGGGTATGGCATGTGTGTTTTGGGTTAGGTTGTTTGGTTGCATTGGGGTTGTCCAGGTTGGGGAACATCTGAAGGTGGTTGTATTAGAGCTTCCTCCTGAGTCTGGGTTCTCCTGTCCATCTCTCTTTCCTCCTTTTGTCTCTGTACCCTCTCTTTCAGTTTCTGTCTTTCTTCCCGTGTTCTGTCGCGGTCGAGATACACCCTCCGGTACTCTGACATATCCCTTAGTCTTGCTTTCTCCTGCAGGATCCTGTTTCGAGTCAATTCTGCTTTGAAAATTACTTTGACTGGCCGGATTCTTCCTCTTGCAAATCCCCTATTCTCAGAAAATTTGCCAGCTGGGTCATGTCATCTTCTCCTATTGCTTTCATGATGTTTTCAATCGCATTTTCTCCCTTGTCTTCTTGCTTCGTAAGTTTCCCCTTCAGCTTCATGGAGCCCATAAACAAAGACTGATCTCTCTCTTTCATTCTCCCACTGCCTATCCCTGTGTAACCCCTGATTCGATTTAGTTGCCTCCATTGAAGCTTTCCTTTCTTCAATCTCTTCACTGTCTGTTATCCCTTTGCCCAGTGGCCTGTCGCTTTCCCTTCTTAACTTTCCCTGTGCACTGCTGTGGTCTGTTAGGGCTTCTACATATTGCTTAGCTCTCCCTTTTACTACACTCCCCTCGATTGTTCCTGATGTGATCCTCTCTTTCTCTCGGGCTCCACGATGGTCTGATATAGCCGCTACTGGTTCACTCTCCCTGCGCTATGAGCTTTATCATACCTCTTCTTAAAGCTATGTATGGAGCCTGCCTCCACTACATCACTTCCTAAACTATTCCACTTCCCGACCACTCTGTGACTGAAGAAATACTTCCTAACATCCCTATGATTCATCTCTGGAACATTCTGTCTCTGTCCACTTTGTCAATTCCTCTCAGTATCTTATATGTTGTTATCATGTCCCCCCTATCTCTCCTGTCCTCCAGTGTCGTCAGGTCGATTTCCCTTAACCTCTCCTCGTAGGACATACCCCTTATCTCCGGGACTAGTCTTGTTGCAAACCTTTGCACTTTCTCGAGCTTCTTCACGTGCTTGGCAAGGTGTGGGTTCCAAACTGGTGCTGCATACTCCAGTATGGGCCTAACGTACACAGTGTACAAGGTCTTGAACGATTCTTTATTAAGATGTCGGAATGCTGTTCTTAGGTTTGCTAGGCGCCCATATGCTGCAGCAGTTATTTGGTTGATGTGCGCCTCAGGAGATGTACCTGGTGTTATACTCACCCCAAGGTCTTTTTCCTTGATTGAGGTTTGCAGTCTCTGGCCCCCTAGGCTGTACTCCGTCTGCGGTCTTCTTTGCCCTTCCCTAATCTTCATGACTTTGTGTGTGTGTGTGTGTGTGTGTGTGTGTGTGTGTGTGTGTGTGTGTGTGTGTGTGTGTGTGAGCGTACGTATGCGTGTATGTCATCAAGTGTTTTTATGCCCTAGAGCTTCCTAGTGGGTTTTTCTCTGTTTATGAATATAATCAAGGAAGGACCGACATGGATATTAATACCCTTTGCTGGTCGTCGGTTCAGTGGCCGTGTCGGCAACTTCTCCTCGTTGTTTGCCATCAAGTTGGCGAGATATTAGCTGGTTGATCCTAATCTCGGGGAGAGCTATTTAACTCAGGGTGAAATATACAGGGTGGTCGGCTGAAAATGTAAGCTTCTACTCGTATACATAATGTATACTTGAGCTAACACTGGCGTGTATATATCTCCCTTCGTGCGTAAGTTGTCAAGTAAGATACAGCCTGATACACGGATGACTGTTATTATTCTCCCCTCTATCTCTCCATCTCTGCACTATGAAAAGATAAGTACACGAATCTTATGGGTGTAATACGGCCTCACTTCGCGTAGTTAGAGACGATCTGATTGTTATATTCTGCCCCCTTGGTAATCCCTGGCTGATTCACAGTCAGTAAATACAGTGTCTCGTTGCTACCTCGCTTTTCTCCCTCCCTCTCACACACCCCTTCTCTCTCTCTCTCTCTCTCTCTCTCTCTCTCTCTCTCTCTCTCTCTCTCTCTCTCTCTCTCTCTCTCTCTCTCTCTCTCTCTCTCTCTCTCTCTCTCTCTCTCTCTCTCTCTCTCTCTCTCTCTCTCTCTTTAACAGACTATCAGGATCTCACGGACTTTTCAAAGCTGCGAAATCGGAAACAAAACTCAATTTTTCTTTCATTGTTGTTTGCATATTAGGAAACTGTCTTGTAGTTTTCAGCGATGTCATAACGGGCCACCCTTTCTCAGTGGGTGACCCCTGTCTGAGTGGGGGTCACCCTGCCGTAGTGGGGGCCACAATGCCCTTGAGGATCACCCTGTCGAGGGTCGAGGGCTCTGTCCCTCTGCCCAGAGCCTGATTATTATTTTGTAGGCCCCAATGCTACAGGTACTGCGAGGGCCCCTTATAGGGATCCACTCTTAAATCTCTATCAGAAATCAATCACAACAGTCAACAGTTCATCATGATGTAATAACATACAATAATTATAAACCTACAGCGGGAACTGTGAACACTTTTTATTTAATTTCTGGAGGCCCTCCAGCAGGCGGAGGCCCTCCAGCAGGCGGAGGCCCTTGGTCCCATTATGTGCCTCTGTAATCTTTTGACTTCCGTCCACACCATGGGTAAGGGGTGTATAAAAAAAAAAATTAACTAGACACCAAAGTCGCGGTAAATGATCATTGTCAACTGGAAATGTAGTTAGAGAAGAGGAGAAGGAGGAGGAGGAGGAAGCAGCAAGGAGAAAGAGATGATGTGGATGAGAAAAGAAGAGGAAGGAAGGGGGACAATAAGGAAGTGGCAAGACGATGAAGGGAACGAAGTGATAAGGAAGGGGCAAGAAGTGGAAGGAAATGAGAAAAGAATGAAGAGGAAAGAGGACAGGAGGAGAATGAAGAGAAGATGAAAAGAGTTAGAGGAGAAGGAGAAAGTGACAGGAGAGAGGACAAGCGAGTAATCAGAGAAGAAAAAAGGGCGAGGAGACTAAACTAGGAGGGAAGGAAAAGAAAAGGAATGAGGCGAAAGTGAGGAATTGGTCGAGGAAAAGAAGGGGGAAAAGGCTTGGAGGAAGGGAGGAATAGGAAAAGGGAAAGAGAGGGAAAGAGGAAGATGGGAGAAAAGAGAAGAGAAAGATGGGAGGTAAGAGGCAAGAAGCACACCACCTTCAGTTCATCCCACTAAATTACGTTTGTAATGGCAGGAAGTTGGAGACGACGGTATATATAAGAGAAGAAAAAAAAGATATTTGGGCTATTTACCTGAAATTATATCCGTTTAAATGGCGCACAGGAGCTGCCTGGCAGACGAGTCAATGAGAAAAGGTGCATTGGCAGGAGTATATCTTAGGGGAACACAAGTCTTTTTCCACTCGTTGAAGTCAAGGTGTGTGTATGTGTGTGTGTGTGTGTGTGTGTGTGTGTGTGTGTGTGTTAGTTACCATTTTGTCCTAGGCACATGTCGATTAGACACTAGGCCTGTTGTATGCGTGTGTGTGTTAGTTAGTTACCATTGTGTGTGTGTGTGTGTGTGTGTGTGTGTGTGTGTGTACCCACCTATTTGTACTCAATTATTTATTGTTGCAGGGGTCGATTCATAGCTCCTGGCCCCGCCTCTTCACTGATCGCCACTAGGTCCTCTCTCTCCCTGCTCCATGAGCTTTATCAAACCTCATCTTAAAACTATATGTGGTTCCTGGTGTGTGTGTGTGTGTGTGTGTGTGTGTGTGTGTACTCACCTAGTTGTACTAACCTAGTTTGTGTTTGCAGTGGTCGAGTCATAGCTCCTGGCCCCGCCTCTTCACTGGCCTCTACTGTGTGTGTGTGTGTATGTGTATGTCTGTCTGTCTGTCTGTCTGTCTGTGCGTGTGTGCACGCGCGTGCGTGTGAACGGGTGTCCCATGTGTGTAATTACGTAATTGACTTAGCGTGTTTTTAGCCTGGGCTTTTGGGGTATCCGCTTAACTTCCTGTTGGCTGACTTTATCTAAAATTATCGCAGCTATTTTGAAATCCATATATTGCTTCCACTTTTACTCTAGTGTATTACTTTCTAGTTTGTTGCGCTTCTCGACTAAGCTGACGTTAAAGAAATGTTTTCTAACATCTCGGGTCATGTGTGTATTCAGTTTCAGACCATGTTTCACTCTCTTCCTGAACCGTCTTCTGGTTTCACTTGTGATGAACTATCTTCGTCCGCACATCTATTCCCCAGTGTATCTTGCATGTCGTTATCGCATACCTTCTAAGTGCTCCTAGTATCGTGAGTACTAGTTCATGCAGTCCCTTACCTGGAGTATACCTGGAAGGTGTTCCGGGGGTCAATGCTCCCGCATTTGTTTCTTAATACCTGTCTTGTTGTAAATCTTTGGATTTTCTCAATTTTCTTAATAAGTTTAATTAGACTTAAGTTGCATGCCGGCACTGTATACTCTGGCAATAATCAAACACAAGTTGTAAATAGTGATTGTGGTAAGAAGGTGACCCGGAAGAAATGAAAATGAATGGATTTGCTTAGGACACTTTTACTGATGCTTCTGTACTTGGACCTTGTTCACTTAATGACTTCAAATAAACTACAAATACACTTCAGTTAAGGAGTCGTGAGTGACGGCATTCGTATCCACTTCCCAGTAAAGAGTTTACGTTCATGTCTACCGTTCGTATGTTTGCTAGCTTGGCGTTCGCTATTTACCTCATTATTTGGTTCAGCGAGTTGATCGTTACCCATGCTTTCTATTTTCTTAGTAAGCAGGTACGACTGGTTGTCTGATCCATTAATCTTTGGTCAGTTTACATCTGTCAACAATATTTTTTCCATCTCGCTTATTGTAGCTAAAATTCGCTACTTCTCTCCTGTTTCACCCTTCTCTTTCTCATTCAGGGATGTAGCCTTGTTCTGTTGCGTACCTGATCCGGAAACTTTAGTTGAGTTCTTCACATACTTTGTCTGGTGGTTTTCCTCCTCTGTTTTATTACTTCAGCATTTACAGTCATTTTCCATCGGATGTGGCTGGAGTAAAACTTTAGTTTTTTTATGTGTTGCTACGTGGTTTCCATACTGTCTTCCCAGGTACCTCCTGATACTGATACATTCGTTTCCTGCACTTCTCTGTGCTGTGTAATGCATGGTGTGTGTGTGAGCAGGAGAGTTCCACAGGTAAATTGGTGCTATAGTGTACGGTGCTTCTAAACTCTTGTTTGGTGAACATGTGAAGTTATGCCTGGTCACCAAGGAGGTCACAGCAACGATGTCCAGAGAGCTCAATATCTGGTTCTTAGATGATGGCACCCTATATGGTACTACGGAATCTCTCCTAGTCGACATCAGAAAAATAAAAGATCTTGGGCCTATCTTTAATCTCAACCAAATGTGAAATAGCTTCTATCATCGGTCAGATCCCTGAGGATATTAGTTCTGCTTGTGCCAGAAGCACGAGTCATTGGCCAACCACAGTACTTTTCTTGGCATTCCTCTTGTGTACCATGCCACTGCTCTGATTCTAGGGAAAAAAAATCCTGACCTCAGGATGATGGAAGACCGAACTGGAGACAGTGATGCAAACACTATGAGGTCAACATCATCACCAAGAGGAGCCTCGCTTTAGCTGGGTGCCCGGCTGAGAGAGAGATCACCGATTCACAGCATCCAGCAAGTCTCACTGCTGCTAGCTTCACTGACGGGATCAACATCTGTCCCTGGAAGAACGGCAGACTCCCAGCATGGGACCGTACCTGTGCGTCCACTCTGAGTGACGACTACATTCGTTAAAGCATTCCGGAACGGGGAGGTGATGCCGATCACAGGGAAGAATACAAACTCAACAATTATAGGTAGGGACTTGGGCCATCAGCACCAATTTGTTCTTGTAGGATCTGAAACCCTTGGACCATGGGATAAATGGGCAACATGCTCCTCAAGGAACCGGGTTCCAGGCCCAATGACACCATTAAGGACCCAAGGACTTTCATGTTCCAGCGTCTCTTTGTGGCCATCCAGAGGAGAAATGCCTACTGTATTCTCATCCCGCGTCCAGATTCAGAGGAACTGGCGGACATTCATAATCTCATATATATATATATATATATATATATATATATATATATATATATATATATATATATATATATATATATATATATATATATATATAAACTCCCAACGTAAGAAACCAGAAGCCTGATGCCTTATGCAATACACCACCATGACAAATTTGCATGGGTCATACAGCTCCAGCATAGGTGAATATATGAACAACAACGAGCACACAGCAAAGTATACTGGTATAATATTCCCCATACGGGAATGAAAAAATTCATTCGACCAACACTGTGTTGATCAATAGTCTTTCTTTAATGTTTTTGCAAAGTTCAGAAGTAAGATATTCAGCATAGGCTCGATATTCTCATTCAGGTATTAAAATTTTAAATTTAGCTAATAATTATTGATTCCCTAAATTTTCCCAACAGTATATTCTTAACTCTCATTAGCTATGCGATATCACTGAAATGGATTCTGTGATTCTGTATGTTAATGACTGACCAATGTTGTTGTCAGTTCGTACAGTTTCTGTGTTGAGGCAATCGTCGTTTAAAATCATTCGTTTCCTCCAGCATAATAGTCATCATAATCGGTGGACGGAATGTTATAAACTTGACCACATATGTGGTCAAAAAACACAATGTTCAGGTCTCCACTACTTTATCATATGGGTGTCTTCTGGAAAACGTCTTTCGACTAAGAACTTACTTGTGTTAATAATGCAGAAAGAAATGTTAACGTTATTAGTGGAGAAAATCTTTCTAGCAGATCAAGGTTGATCCAAGGATAGAAGAACTATTAAATTTTTAGCTCGGAGGGTTTTCTTAAGGTTACCTTCAAAAAAACCTCTCATTGAAAAATGGGCAGTTAACGAAATTCTTAATGTAACCTATGAAAAAGTATTGTAGATGTAGCTTCGTATGGTATCCACGGAGTACATAAGATTTATTTTTCATACAGCACACAACCGCATCTTACAATCTCTAAATTCAGCCAAATCCCGGTAGTTATTGCCTTAAGGTAGTCGGGGCAGCACAACTATACTGTAAGTAGTTACTAGTTACAAACATCAACCAGTCAGGGTGAAGGGTCGACCTCCAGACGACCTCACCATATATTTACACTCTCGTCTGGAGGACAGTCTCTTATTAGCTCTAGCTGATTACATATACTGGTCTTCCTTGCATAAGTTCATGAGCCTGTGGAAGAGAGCGAACTCACCTTAGCTATCTATCTTATTACGGTAATTACTTGCATGTTGTATACCTTCATTGTTGCTCTATTGCACACTTTCTAAATACTGTAAATATTGGTGGTAGAAAATATTCGTGTGCTCAAAATGCTAAGTTTGGTGTCTGCCTTCACCTCTATTATTCCTCGATCGTTTCATTACTGGTGATTTGTCTAACAGCCAGGTACTACAGGCCAGCTAATTGTACCCGTGTTCGCAATACTAACCTCGTTTTCTTTACAATCAATTAGCCAAGAACAACACTTCTTATAACCTGTGGGACGGGTAGTTGAGTACTATTAAGTAACGTATCAGCTCGCTGCTCACAGTTACCGTAAGGAGGATCGTGCTTCCATTACTCCTCGAGCTGAATGACTCACATGGGTTTAGCACATTGCTATTTCTCCTGCCCGTTCAGGGCAGGAGAAATATCAGAGCTGGAACAAATCCAGAGATCGTTTACGGCTCACATTGAGCCATTGAAACATCTAAACTATTGGGAACGCCTTCAAGTCTTGAACATGTACTCATTGGAGCGGAGGAGAGAGAGATACATGATAATATATACCTGGAAAGTACTTGAGGGCCTGGTCCCAAATCTGCACACTGTAATAACAACATACTGGAGTGAGAGATATGGGAGAAAGTGTAAAATAAACCCAGTGAGGAGCAAGGGTGCGGTGGGGACAATACGGGAGCACTGTATTAACATCCGGGGTCCCAGACTATTCAACATCTTACCAGAAGATATCCGAAACACGGCTGGAACCAGTGTAGAAGCCTTCAAGAGGAAACTGGACAAATATCTTCACCAGGTGCCAGATCAACCAGGCTGTGATGGATATGTGGGGCAGCGGGCCTCCAGCAGCAACAGCCTGGTTGACCAGGCAAGCACCAGACGAGCCTGGCCCATGACCGGGCTCAGAGAGTAGATACTCTCGAAACTCTTCAAAGGTATATCAAAGGTATTACTTTATTATAGGTTTAATTCTGCTAGACTAAAGCGAAAAGATAAATATCCGCTTGAAATATGCTATTCAGCATGACGATCCCACGAGACGGAATGGGTGATATAAGTCGTGTGACCAGCTATGAGAACAGGGGCCTGGAGCTGTGTCTTGACCTCCCTTCACCCTCATCCACAAACAGGAGACTACAACTACTGCACGAGTACACAAACATATACACAAGACTCCTTCCCCTCCCCCCCACTCCCCGTCTTTTCCATGCTCCCGAATTGCAGGTGTGTTTTTGTTCAAAGGTGCGTGGAATTACGTGTGCTGTCAGTCATGGACCCGGCAGCGTGGAGCACCTGGGAACATACCTGGAGGAGGAGCAGGTCGCTACGATGGCTGCCTCCACTGATTGCTCCTCCAGTAATAAACACGAGGGAACAACATCAAGAGAATCACTGGGTTGAGAGTAAATACATAAACCAACATAGAGATGGAGCAACGGAGTGAGGGAGAGGGAGCAGAGGGATGGAGGAAAGGAAGGGGAGGGATGGAAGTGGTGGGGTGGAGGGAACGAAGGGGAGACATGGAGGGAAGGAGGGGGGAGGGATGAAAATGAAGAAAGGAGGAGCAATGACGACGATGATGATGATGGCGAAAGTGACATCATTTGCGACGCTAGCGGCGATAATGATGATGGTGATAGTGATAATAATAATAGTGATGACAAATTAAAATGCTGGTGATGGTGATTATTAAAATGATGATGATTTTGGTGATAATAGTAACGAAGGTAATGACACTTGATGAGTGTGATGATTCATGTTAGGAAGTATTTCTTCAGTCATAGAGTTGTCAGGAAGTGGAATAGCCTAGAAAGTGACGTAGTGGAGGCAGGAACCATACATAGTTTTAAGACGAGGTTTGATAAAGCTCATGGAGCAGGGAGAGAGAGGACCTAGTAGCAATCAGTGAAGAGGCGGGGCCAGGAGCTATGACTCGACCCCTGCAACCACAAATAGGTGAGTACACACACACACACACACACACACGCACACACACGCACGCACACACACATACACACACACATATATGTGGTGCCAAATAAGTAAATTTGGTCAACTAGCAAGAACTCATTTAAAATTAAGGCCTTTCTAAAATTTTCTCTTATACCTTCAAAGATATATATATATTTTTTCATTTATGTTAATGTAAAAATTAATAATTTTATACCAAAGGAACCTTAGAAAACTTACCGAACCTTATTATAACAAGCGTAATTTAATTTATCCTAATCCAACTAAATATATTTTAGATAAGTTTACAATAATTTAATAATAAACAAGCACAATGAAATTTTTTTTTTTCGTTAGGTTCAGAATGATTTTTGCGAAATTATTCCATACACAAATTTTCGCTTGCCTTATTCGGCATGAAGAGCGTTGCTATTTAAGCCAAAATCGCAAGTTTTACCTATTCGGCACGATATATATATATATATATATATATATATATATATATATATATATATATATATATATATATATATATATATATGCAAAAAGATCACAGTAAACAGGTGATATCAAAATATGCAAGACAACCACTATGAAAAAATAGAGGAATTCCAAGCGCTTTCGTGACCTGGTGGACCTGACTTAACTCAGTGAAGACGTGTCTTGTGTGCTCTCTGTGAATCTCAACAAGATGTCCTCTCTTGAGCTACTCTACCAGCAGCTAAAGGAAGAACTGAGGGTAGCTAAGCTTGAGATACAGCGACTGACTGAGGAAAACAAGAGGATTCGTAGTAATCCTCCTGTTGAGAATCCTCAAGCCAAGAAAGAAACCTGGACAGTGGCTGGAATGCATGGGACAAAGTTAAAGATCAAGAGGATGGATGGAGAGGTAGAATCAACGAAGAACCAGAAACCTGTTGTGGAAACATCGAACCGATTCTCAGTGTTACCCGATGAATGTGAGTCGACTACAGGGAACATCACGAACGACACCAAGGAAGGTAAGAACATTGTTCTTGTTGGGGATAGTCAAATTAGGTATATGGATAGGGCCTTCTGCTTGAAAGATAGAAGTAGGAGACAGA
>WNWK01057781.1:0-10640 GCA_009830355.1 Cherax destructor
TAAAATAGCTATAATTTGCTGTAGAAACATTGTTAAAATAGCTATAATTTACTGTAGAAACATTGTATTTAAATGGGATTTACACCAAAATATTGATAGATACTTAAACTATTTTTCTGTATAAAAAAGGTCGATCACCATGCCCAGCCCTTCTAGGGCAGGGTAGGTGCCAAGGCTGGAGCTTGCTACCATCTGCGGCTCGCAAGCCTGCCCTTCCCGTCAGCCTCCTTAGGGCGGGGAAGGTGGCAGACCAGAGGGGCCTAGCAACTAGCTACCTACCTGCCTCGTGCTTGTGGGCGAATATGGCTAGGCCTGGGACCAGTTGGTCCCACCGCTGAGGGGTACCCCTTCCCATGGGAGACTTCGGTCTCTGATACTCCCACGCCAGGGAGCCGGAGCCGGGTCGCCACCTGGTAAAGACCCGGGCCGGGAGATTTCCCGGTGAATCAACACCTCCTCCTCCTCTGTATAAAAGGTCGATCACCATGCCCAGCCCTTCTAGGGCAGGGTAGGTGCCAAGGCTGGAGCTTGCTACCATCTGCGGCTCGCAAGCCTGTCCTTCCCGTCAGCCTCCTTGGGGCGGGGAAGGTGGCAGACCAGAGGGGCCTAGCAACTATCTACCTACGTGCTTGTGGGCGAATATGGCTAGGCCTGGGACAAGTTGGTCCCGCCGCTGAGGGGTACCCCCTCCCATGGGAGACTTAGGTCTCTGCTACTCCCACGCCAGGGAGGCTGAGCTGGGTCGCCATCTGGTAAAGACCCGGGCCGGGAGAATTCCCGGTGAATCAACACCTCCTCCTCCTCTGTATAAAAGATGCCCAGCCCTTCTATGGCAGGGTAGGTGCCAAGGCTGGAGCTTGCTACCATCTGCGGCTCACAAGCCTGCCCTTCCCGTCAGCCTCCTTGGGGCGGGGAAGGTGGCAGACCAGAGAGGCCTAGCATCTATCTACCTACCTGCCTCGTGCTGGTGGGGAATTTGGCTAGGCCTGGGGCCAGGTGGTCCCGCCCCTGAGGGGTACCCTCTCCCATTGGAGACATATGTCTCTGATACTCCCACGACAGGGAGCTGAAGCCGGGTCGCCATCTGGTAAAAACCCGGGCCGGGAGAATTCCCGGTGAATCAACACCTCCTCCTCTGTATACAAAACTCATTTCCCATTCTTTTCGACTTATTTTCTTATCTGCCCCGTGTAGGTTGAACCTCTCTCTTCAGTGTACATGTAGTGAGACAGAGATTGGTTAATATATTTATTATGCACCCCATATCCATCCTGTGGGCGGTAGTCAAAAGATTACAGAGGTACATAATGGGTACAGGGACTGAAAGTTTTGATAGCTGAGCAAGTTACAAAGGTAATGAACACACAAGTTACAAAGTTAATGAACTCACAAGTTACAAAGGTAATGAACTCACAAGTTACAAAGGTAATGAGCTCACAAGTTACGAAGGTAATGAACTCACAAGTTACAAAGGTAATGAACTCACAAGTTACAAAGGTAATGAATCATGTAAGTAAGTAAATTTACTTACGTTTATACATAGTTACAATTATGAAAAAATTATAAAGTAATGAGCAATTCACTAGTCCACACCTGGTCACAACAGTAATGAGTTTTTGGTGCAAATGTTAATTGGTCAAGCACGTCAAGAAATTAGAGAAAGTACAAAGGTTTGCAACAAGACTAATCCCAGAGCTAAGGGGATTGTCCTACGAAGAAAGGTTAAGGGAAATCGGCCTGACGACACTAGAGGACAGGAGGGTTAGGGGAGACATGATAACAACATATAAAATATTGCGAGGAATAGATAAGGTGGACAGAGACAAGATGTTCCAGAGAGGGGACACAGAAACAAGGGGTCACAATTGGAAGTTGAAGACTCCTATGAGTGAAAGGGATGTTAGGAAGTATTTCTTCAGTCATAGAGTTGTCAGGAAGTGGAATAGCCTAGAAAGTGACGTAGTGGAGGCAGGAACCATACATAGTTTTAAGACAAGGTTTGATAAAGCTCATGGAGCTGGGAAAGAGAGGACCTAGTAGCAATCAGTGAAGAGGCGGGACCAGGAGCTATGACTCGACCCCTGCAACCACAAATAGGTGTGTATACACAAACACACGCACACACACACAAGGTCGAAGCTACTGATCATGTATACCTGCGGCCCGGTCTGTGACCAGGCCTCATGTTGGATCAGAGCCTGATCAACCAGGCTGTTACTGCTGGCCGTACGCAGACCAACATACGAACCACAGCCTGGCTGGTCAGGTACCAACTTCAGGTGCCTGTGCAGTGCCTGCTTGAAGACAGCCAGGGGTTTGTTGGTAATCCCCCTGATGTATGCTGGGAGGTAGTTGAACAGTCTTTGGCCCCTGACACTTATTGTGTTGTCTCCCAACGTGCTAGTGGCACCCCTGCTTTTCATTGGGGGGATGTTACATCGCTTGCCTAGTCTTTTGCTTTCGTAGGGAGTGACTCTCGTGTGCAAGTTTGGTACTAATCCCTAGAGAATTTTCCATGTGTATATAAGAACATAAGAACATAAGAAAGGAGGAACACTGCAGCAGGCCTGTTGGCCCATACTAGGCAGGTCCTTCACAATCCATCCCACTAACAGAATAATTGCCCAACCTAATTTTCAATTCTACCCAAGAAATAAGCTTTGCAGATTCTATTAACACAAGTGCGAGTCCCAATCAAATCCAACCCCTCTCACTCATATATTTATCCAACCTAAATTTGAAACTACCCAAGGTCCTAGCTTCAATGACCCTACTAGGCAGACTGTTCCACTCATCAACTACCCTATTTCCAAACCAATATTTTCCTATATCCTTTCTAAATCTAAACTTATCCAATTTGAATCCATTATTGCGGGTTCTCTCTTGGAGAGATATCCTCAAGACCTTATTTATATCCCCCTTATTAATACCCATCTTCCACTTATATACCTCGATCATGTCTCCCCTCATTCTTCGTCTTACAAGTGAATGTAATTTAAGGGTCTTCAATCTTTCTTCATACGGAAGATTTCTATTGCTATGAATTAACTTTGTCATTCGTCGCTGAATGTTTTCTAACGAATTTATATCCATTCTGTAAAATGGAGACCAGAACTGAGCTGCATAATCTAGGTGAGGCCTTACTAATGATGTATAAAGCTGTAATATAACCGCTGGACTTCTGTTGCTTACACTTCTTGATATAAATCCCAGTAATCTATTTGCTTTATTTCTTACGCTTAGGCATTGCTGACTTGGTTTGAGGTTGCTGCTTACAATAACCCCAAATCCTTTTCGCATTCTGTACGGCTGAGTTCAACATTATTAAGCTGGTAGGTGCTAGGTTATGAACATTCCTGAGCTTTAGAACTTTGCATTTATCTATATTGAACTGCATCTGCCATTTTTCTGACCAGGAATTGAGTTTGTCTAAATCCTCCTGAAGTTCCGTGACATCTACGTCTGAATCGATTATCCTACCTATCTTCGTGTCATCAGCGAATTTGCTCATATCACTAGTAATTCCTCGTCAAGGTCATTTATATATATTATAAACAACAACGGGCCCAAAACCGATCCCTGTGGAACGCCACTTGTTACAGATCCCCACTCAGATTTAACCCCATTAATGCACACCCTCTGCTTCCTATTGGTGAGCCATGACTCGATCCATGAAAACACTTTTCCCCCAATGCCGTGAGCAGCCACTTTCTTTAACAGTCTCTGATGTGGTACTCTATCAAAAGCCTTACTAAAATCCAAATAAACAATATCGAATTCTTTATCATGATCAACTGCCTCAAAAGCCTTACTGAAAAAAGTTAATAAATTAGTTAGGCAGGAACGGCCCCTGGTGAATCCATGTTGAGTATCATTAATCAAATTATGCCTATCGAGATGGCTTCTTATGTTATCAGCTATAATCGACTCTAATAATTTGCCTACAATTGAAGTTAGACTTATTGGGCGGTAATTTGATGGTAACGACTTGTCCCCTGCTTTAAAAATAGGAATTACATTAGCCATCTTCCATGTATCAGACACTACACCTGTTTGAAGAGATAGGTTAAAAATGTTAGTTAAGGGTTCACAGAGTTCAATTTTGCATTCCTTAAGAACCCTTGAAAAAAGCTCATCAGGGCCTGGCGATTTATTTTGCTTCAAACGGTCTATCTGTTTGATAACCATTTCGCTAGTGACTGTGATACTACATAATTTATCTTCTTCAGGCCCACTAAAATACCTAATTCTTGGGATATTATTAGTGTCTTCCTGAGAGAAAATAATTATTAAAAATAGAGCACATTTCATTCTCTTTGTCAGTAAGATACCCATAATTATTTTTAAGGGGACCTATCTTATCTCTAACTTTTGTTCTATACACCTGGAAAAAACTTTTTGGGTTAGTTTTCGAATCACTAGCAACTTTAATTTCGTAGTCCCGCTTAGCTTTTCTTATCCCCTTTTTAACGTCCCTCTTAATGTCAATATATTGATTCATAAGATGACCCTCACCTCTTTTGATACGCCTATAAATTCCTTTCTTCTGCCCTAAAAGATATTTGAGCCTATTATTCATCCATTTTGGGTCATTTCTATTCGATCTAATTTCTTTATATGGGATAAATGTTCTTTGGGCAGCATGTATAGTGTTCAGAAAACTGTCATATTGATAGCTCTCTTCATTACCCCAGTCCACAGATGATAAGTGTTCTCTAAGTCCATTGTAATCTGCTAAGCGAAAATCTGGGACCGTTACTGAGTTATTCGTACTATGAAACTTCCATTCAAAACCCTGCACAGAAACCCTCCAAACTTTCCTCAGCACTGGTGAACATCCTCCAGATGGATTTGAAAAAACTGGAACCGACCTCCGCATGAATCAGATACATGATCTGTGGCAAGTAAGGCAACAGCGGCACTTCTCCGCTCCATGGAATATTACCCCATTCCAAACTACCATCCCTCCATTTCCCCAAACTACTTCTTAAATCACAACCAAACTTCGCCTTTTGAAGCTAAAACATGATGCCTTGAGCTGTATTGATAATTTAGTCAAACAGCACACACTCTCTCACAAATTATTTACGTTGATGGTCTCTGTTCACCAATCCACTGGCAGCTGGTAGTGCTGCTGTTGTCACAGAGTGATGGCTCTCTTAAAGAAATTGCAGCACGCATCAATAACTGGGCCTCTACCCTTCAGACAGAACTGTTTGCCATACTCCTTGCACTCAAATGCGTCCATGTATCTAAGGTTGTCTCTCTTAATTGTAACTGATTCTCTCTGTCATCCATAAATGCTCTCAACTCATCAAGTATAACTTGTAGTATGCTTGTGTCAGAAGCCAGACATTAGCAGAGGATTGTGGATAGTAGAGTCAGAGTGCACACATGCTGTGGATTCCATCTCACATTGATCTTCAGATGGATAGAACTGATAAATTGGCTAAGTTTCTTTATGCTTTCAAAGAGGTAGATTAATATCTTGGCTTGTCAGTTAGCAGTTTGAGAACAATAATACGAAAAGAACTTCAACTGAATTTTATTGACTTAAGACTCATGGAGATTGACACCAGTCAGTCCATCTATCATCATTCTATCATGCAGGAGGAGCCATTATGTCTATGGTAATCCAACAAAATAAGCAGACTTCGGATGTCACTACCGCCTCGCCTCCGGCTGGGTTACAAGTATCTTTGCAGGTTAAATCACCACCACCAGATGTAGACCAAAACGAAATGTAAACTTTGCCAGATGGACTATTGTCACACCCTGCGTCATTATGTACTGGAGTGCGATAAAATTAATGAATTTAGAGACAACTCACTCAGAAATGTTCAAGATATGTCAAAGTATTTTATCCAGTGGTATAATACAAAAACCATTCTGGAAAAACACCCTGACTTTGCTCCCTGTAAATAAAGCATTGCCACGTGTACTCACCTATTTGTACTCACCTATTTGTGGTTGCAGGGGTCGAGTCATATAGCTCCTGGCCCCGCCTCTTCACTCGATTGCTACTAGGTCCTCTCTCTCCCTGCTCCATGAGCTTTATCAAACCTAGTCTTGAAAACTATGTATGTTCCTGCCTCCACTATGTCGCTTTCTTGGGCTATTCCACTTCCTGACAACTCTATGACTGAAGAAATACTTCCTAACATCCTTTGACTCATAGGAGTCTTCAACTTCCAATTATGACCCCTTGTTTCTGTGTCCCCTCTCTGGAACATCTTGTCTCTGTCCACCTTATCTATTCCTCGCAGTATTTTTTATATGTCGTTATCATGTCTCCCCTAACCCTGTCCTCTAGTGTCGTCAGGCCGATTTCCCTTTAACCTTTCTTCGTAGGACAAAATCCCCTTAGCTCTGACTAGCCCTGAGCTGCAAAAACCTGCACTTTCTCTAATTTCTGACGTGCTTGACCAGGTGTGGGTTCCAAAACCGGTGCTGCATACTCCAGTATGGGCCTGACGCATATGGCATAAGGTGAGTCTTGAATGATTCCTTAGTGAGGTATTGGAACGCTATTCTTAGGTTTGCCAGCCGCCCGTATGCTGCAAGTACATCTGATTTTGATGTGTGCCTCAGGTGTGTGTGTGTGTATGTTGTTAGTGTGTGTGTGTTAGTTACCATTTTGTCCTAGGCATGTCGACACGCTAGGTCTGTGTGTGTGTGTGTGTGTGACCCAACACCAATATTTCCGGCAACCAATAACTCATTACAGTTGTGACCGGGTGTGGACTAGTAAATTGCTCATTACTTCATAATTTACTTATGATTGTAACCATGTATAAACGTAAGTAAGTAAATTTACTTACTTACGTTTATGTTGACAAATTTACTTACATGATTCATTACCTTTGTAACTCCTGTGAGTTCATTACCTTTGTAACTTGTTCAGCTATCGAAACTTTGGGGCCCAGTCTCTGGTCCCATTATATACCTGTAATCTGTAATAAATACCTTCTTGTAACTTGTCATGATTAGGCCAGATCTACCTGAGTTCATTACCTTTTAACTCTGTTCATAGCTATCAAACTTGGGGCCCAGTCTCTGGTCCCATTATATACCTCTGTAATATGTAAATACCTTGTAACTTGTCATGATTGTGACCAGATCTACCTGAGTTCATTACTCCTAGGAACTCTGCTCAGCTTATTTGAAAACTTGGGGCCCAGTCTCTGGACCCATTATATACCTCTGTAATCTGTAAATACCTTTGTGTAACTTGTCATGATTGTGGCCAGATCTACCTGGGAGTTCATTACCTTTGTAACTTGCTCAGCTATCGAAACTTTGAGGCCCAGTCCGACCTATTATGTACCTCGTAATCTGTTGACTACCGCTCACAGGATGCATGAGGCGCATAATAAAGATATTAAACTAAACTAACTGATAGGGACACACCACAGGTGACTTACCAGTGAGATGTTAACGCATCTTAACCACGAAAAAACTACTTAACGATATTATTGCCAATAAAAGTCTCACAGATGGAAGCAGCACCAAAAGTTTGAAGAAAGAAGTGAGTCTAGGCACGCGCCAGTCCACAGCTGATGAGGTTGCATCTTGTGTGAGGAAGCAAGTAAGTACTTGAGAGGCCAAACCACACATGAGAGGGTCTTACACACTGTATTGATTAAGTTCTGATGAGAAAATCAGGAAAGCTGAAGTCAGAAAAATGGATAAGGTAAGACTTGTCATTGTCACCAGGAAACTGGCAGATACTGAAGGCTCCACAGGTCCAACAACAGTCTGAAACTCAACTTAACTAACTAACAGGATGCAGATGCTACCACAGATAGCGGTCTAGCTGGATGCAAAATAATGATACTACTGGAGCAAAGTGTGATAGTAACCAAGTAATCTGTCAGTCTTATTGCGCACTTGTGCGCTGTTGTCTTTGGCTTTAGACTTCTGGGTGTTAGTCGACTGTTATGGTCGCATCCTGGGGTGTCTTCATGACCCTCAGATTAGGCTTGGCTTTGAAATGACCTGAGATAGGATAACAGCTCTTAGCCTTTATATTCCCAACCTTTTTAAAAAAAAAAGAGAATATAAAAAACCCCTTTTTGTATAAAAAAAAGGGCCCCAAAAGTTCAATTAGCAACCAATTTTTGGAGTGGGGTTGTAGGGATACTGCTACAACTGTCTTTTTTTGGGGTTTAAAACCCACACCACACTGACTTAGTTATTTTTTTCCCGTAGGCCCATGTCGTGTGTTTTTCTGTGCGTGCGTGTGCGCGGGGGATCCCTTTCTCTGATTTTAGTCATCAGTACCAGACTTTCCCGCGAAAATTAACTTTTCCCCCAAAAAGGGGGCAGAGAATATTATAGTTGCTTGCACTGCACCCTCGCGCTAGCACGCACACACGCACGCACCCCCCAAAACCCCCCGGGGGCCTAAGGTAAAGCCGGAGAAAAGGGGGGCCCGGGTTTTTTAATTCCCCCCGGTGGGGGGGGGAAAAAAATTTTTTCCGGGGAAGGGTTTGGTAAAAGGGGAAAACCCGGGGAAAAGGGGTTTAAAAAGGGGAATGTTAATGGACAGGATCCATACAAGCTTTAAGAAAAGGTATGATAAAGCTCATGGAGGGGGGAAAGGGGGCCCAAAAGGGGCCCCCGGAAGAGGCGGGGCCAGGGGCTGTGACTCAAGCAACCACAACTAGGTTTTTTAAAAAAAATTTTTTTTTATATATATATATATATATATATATATATATATAAAAATTAAAGCCGGAGCCGAACCCATGCGGGCTTTCCTGCCTCATGGTGGGCGAAAACCCCCTTTCCCCCCTTAAAAACCCCAGGACCACAAATTTTCCCCCCCATGAGGCAGGCCAAAGCAGCATGGGGCCCCCTTGACTAGTCGCAGTGTTTTTATTGATCAATACCACTTGTTCGTGGGTAAAAAAAAAAAAAAAAAATATATATATATATATATATATATATATATATATATATGAAAAAAGATCATAGTAAACGGTGATATCAAAATATGCAAGAAAAATTATAAAAAATAGGGAAAAAAACCTTTTTGAGTCCCCCAAAAAGGTTTAATTCCTCTTTTTTTATAGTTTTTTAATTTTTATATATATATATATATATATATATATATATATATATATATATATATATAAAAAAAAAAAATACAAAATAACACACGCGTGCGTTTTTGTGTATTCACCTGTTTTGGGTTTTCAGGGGTCGAATCTCTTTTTTGGCCCCCCCCTTTTTTCCCTGGTCATTACGGGTTCACTTTCCGGCTTCAGAGCCTTTTATTTTCTTAAAATTATGGATCCTGCCCTACCACTTCATTCCCCAGGTCATTGCACTTCCTGACTCTCTGGCGGTATATACTTCCTAACACCCCGTTTTGATTTTTTAACTTCCAGCTGTGCCCCTTTTCCTGTTTCCCACCTCCCAAACACTCTGTCCCCATTCACACTATCAGTTCTTCCCAGTATTTTGTACATAGTTATATCACCCTCGGACCTTAGCCCCAGTGGTATCAGGCTGAGTTCCCCAACACCGGGAAATAGCTAAGTACGTCAGCGGCACCACAGTCTGCCACCACCACAGTTGCCACGCACCACAGTCTGCGAGGCGCTTCCACAGACGGGGTTTTTTTAGGAATACTGGATTTTTGTGTTTTAAAAAAAAAAAAAAATTAAATTTGGGGTTTAAGGATTTTGATTTTTTTGGGGCCCATGTGGTTTGATCTTTTTTTTTAATCCCCCCTGTTTAGGTAATCCAGGTAGCCTAGATCTTTATAAGTTTCTTGACGATTTCTATTTTTTGGGGCAAGTTTGTTGGAAAATATAAATTTTTAGGATTCTTAAAAAAAAGAGCACTGTTTGTTTTACTGTTGTATACCACAAAACATGGGGGTAATTTGAAGAATTTTGATTTTCCATATCTTTAAACTCAAATGATTATTTTGAATTATTTGAACATAGAGGAATAAAATGTGACTGTAAAGTCCCCTTTAGGGTTTGGGGGGATGGCTGGTACTAGTTGGTTCAGCTTTTTGGGGGATGGCTGGTACTAGTTGGTTCAGCTTTGGTGGATGGGGGGTTTCTGTTTGGGGTTTTTCTTTGGGGGGTGGCTGGTACTAGTTGGTTGCTTTTTTGGGGGGTGGCTGGTACTAGTTGGTTCAGCTTTTTGGGGGGTGGCTGGTACTAGTTGGTTCACTTTGGTGGATGGCTGGTACTAGTTGGTTCGGTTTGGGGATGGCTGGGACTAGTTGGTTGTTTGTGGGTGGGGTGGTACTAGTTGGTTAGTTTTTTGGGGGATGGGTGGTATAGTTGGTTCAGCTTTTGGGGGGTGGCTTAAATGGGTTTTTCAGTTTTTTGGGTGGCTGGGACTAGTTGGGGTTTTTCTTTTTGGATGGCTGGTACTATTGTTCAGCTTTTTGGGGGGTGGCTGGGTACTAGTTGTTCAGTTTGGGGATGGCTGGTATAGTTGTTCAGTTTGGGGGATGGGTGGTACTAGTTGGTTCAGCTTTTGGATGGGTGGTACTAGTTGTTCAGCTTTTTGGGGGATGGCTGGTACTAGTTGTTCGGTTTTGGTGGTTTGGGACTAGTTGGTTCAGCTTTGGGGGATGGCTGGTACTAGTTGGCAGCTTTTTGGGGGGTGGC
>WNWK01057782.1:0-10639 GCA_009830355.1 Cherax destructor
TATTTTTTGGTTTTTATTTTATTAAAAAAAAATTTTTTAAAAAATCCCTTAAAATGCCAAAACGTCAAAAAAAACAATAAAATCAAGTTTTTAGCATTTTTTAATATTTTAAAAAATTTTCATATTTTTAAAAAAATTTTAAAACTATAAAAAAATATTTTTATAAAATTTTATTTTTTTTAAAAATCATGAAACATTAAAACTCGAAAAAAGTGCTAAAACTTTTTTTGTTTTGACGTTTTAAGCGGTTTAGGGTTTTCTGGCAAAATCATTTTTCCCCAAAAAACTTAGATTTTCACACTTTTAAAAAATTTCTATCAATTAAATTTATGGGGAAAATAAGCAAAATTTTATGATTTTCTTTTGGAACTTACTTTGGATATTTTATCTAAAAAAAATTTTTCAAAAATCTTTAAAATGCCTTAAAAGTAAAAAAAAGCAATAAAATCAAGTTTTATAGCATTTTTTTAAAATTTATTAATTATTTACATATTTTTAAAAAACCCAATAAAAATCTATAAAAATCATATTTTTAGAATATTTATATTATTTTCGAAAATACATGAAACATTAAAAGTCAGAAAATGTGTAAAATCGATTTATTGCATATTTGACGTTTTAGAGCGGTTTGAGTGCTTTCACAAACTCATTTTTAGCTAAATACTTAGATTTTCACACTTTTAAATAGAATTTCACTGCAATTGAAATTTATGGAAAAGTAAGCAAAATTTTATGATTTTCTTAGAAGTTACTATAGGTATATTTTATCTAAAAATAGTTTTTCAGAAAATCCTTGAAAATGCCTTAATCGTCAAAAATGCAATAAAATCAAGTTTTATAGCATTTTGAATATTTATTAATTATTTACATATTTTTAAAAATCCCATTAAAATCTATAAATCAATATTTTTATAGAATATTTCATATTATTTTCGAAAATACATGAAACATTAAAAGCTCAGAAAATGTGCTAAAATCTATTTTATGCATATTTCGACGTTTTAGAGCGGTTTGAGTGTTTTCGCAAAACTCATTTTTAGCTAAAATACTTAGATTTTCACACTTTTAAATAGAATTTCTACTGCAATTGAAATTTATGGAAAGTAAGCAAAATTTATGATTTTTTGAAGCTTACTATAGGTATATTTTATCTAAAATTATTTTCAGAAATCCTTGAAATGCCTTAATGTCAAAAATGCAATAAAATCAAGTTTTATAGCATTTTGAATATTATAATTATTTACATATTTTTAAAAATCCCATTAAAATCTATAAAAATCAATATTTTTATAGAATATTCATATTATTTTCGAAAATACATGAAACATTAAAAGTCAGAAAATGTGCTAAAATCGTATTTTATTGCATATTTCGACGTTTTAGAGCGGTTTGAGTGCTTTTCTGGCAAAACTCATTTTTCAGCTAAAATACTTAGATTTTCAAACTTTTAAATAGAATTTCTACTGAATTGAAATTTATGGAAAAGTAAGCAAATTTATGATTTTCTTTAGAAGCTTACTTATAGGTATATTTATCTAAAAATAGTTTTTCAGAAAATCCTTGAAAATGCCTTAATCGTCAAAAATGCAATAAATAAGTTTTATAGCATTTTAATATTTATTAATTATTTACATATTTTTAAAAATCCCATTAAAAATCATAAAAATCAATATTTTTATAGAATATTTCATATTATTTGAAAATAATAAACATTAAAAGCTCAAAAATGTCAAAATCTATTTATTGCATATTTGACGTTTTGAGTGTTTGATCTTTTCAAAACCATTTTACTAAAATATAATTTCACACTTTAAATGAATTAGAATTGAAATTTGGAAGTAAAATTTAGATTTTTTAGAACTTATATGGTATATTTTATTAAATTTAAAAATTAAGTATCAAAGCAATAAATTAAGCATTATATAATATAAATTTAAACATAAAACTAAAATATATTTAAATTTTATTAAAATGAAATTAGTAATTAACTTATGTATTATTGGTTTGAGTTCAAATTTAGCTAAAAATGCTCTTAATGTCAAAAATGCAATAAAATCAAGTTTTATAGCATTTTGAATATTTATTAATTATTTACATATTTTTAAAAATCCATTAAAATCTATAAAAATCAATATTTTATAGAATATTTCATATTATTTTCTGAAAATACATGAAAATTAAAAAGTTCAGAAAATGTGCTAAAATCGTATTTTATTGCATATTTCGACGTTTTAGAGCGTTTGAGTGCTTTTCTGGCAAAACTCATTTTTCAGCTAAAATACTTAGATTTCACACTTTTAAATAGAATTTCTACTGCAATTGAAATTTATGGGAAAAGTAAGCAAAATTTTATGATTTTCTTTTAGAAGCTTACTATAGGTATATTTTATCTAAAAATAGTTTTTCAGAAAACTTGAAATGCCTTAATCGTCAAAATGCAATAAAATCGTTTTATAGCATTTTGAATATTTATAATTATTTACATATTTTTAAAAATCCCATTAAAAATCTATAAAATCATATTTTTATAGAATATTTCATATTATTTTCGAAAAATACATGAAACATTAAAAGCTCAGAAAATGTTAAAAATGTATTTTTCATATTTCGACGTTTTAGAGCGGTTTGAGTGCTTTTCTGCAAAACTCATTTTTAGCTAAAATACTTAGATTTTCACACTTTTAAATAGAATTTCTACTGCAATTGAAATTTATGGGAAAGTAAGCAAAATTTTATGATTTTCTTTGTAGCTTACTCATAGGTATATTTTATCAAAATAGTTTTTCAGAAAACTTGAAATGCCTTAATGTCAAAAATGCAATAAAATAAGTTTTATAGAAAAAAAAAAAAAAAAAAAATCATTATTTTCAAAATACATGAAACATTAAACTCAGAAAATGTGCTAAAATCGTATTTATTGCATATTCACGTTTAGAGCGGTTTATGCTTCTAAAACTCATTTTAGCTAAATACTTAGATTTTCACACTTAAATAATTTCTTGCAATTGAAATTTATGGAAAATAGCAAAATTTATGATTTTCTTAGAAGCTTACTTATAGGTATATTTTATCTAAAATTTTCAAAAACTTGAAATGCTAAATTAAAAATGCAAAATCAAGTTTTATAGCATTTAATATTTATTTACATATTTTAAAATCCCATTAAACAAAAAATATTTATAGAATATTTCATATTATTTCGAAATACATGAAACATTAAAGTAAAAATGTGTAAAATCGATTTATGCATATTTCGACGTTTAGGCGGTTATGCTTAAACTCATTTAGCTAAAATTAGATTTCACTTTAAATAAATTTAGAATTAATTTATAAAATAAATTTATGATTTTGAAGCTTACTTATATATTTATTAAAAATTTAGAAACTGAAATCTATTAAAAATGCAATAAATCGTTAATTGAATTATTATTACATATTTTAAATCAAAAATATAAAATCAATTTTAAATATTTCTAATTTAAAATATGAACATTAAAGCTCGAAATGTCTAAAATCGTATTTATTGCATATTTGACGTTTTAGAGCGGTTTGATGCTTTTCTCAACTCATTTAGCTAAATACTAGATTTTCACACTTTAAATAAATTTCTATGCAATTGAAATTATGGAAAAGTAAGCAATTTATGATTTTCTTGAAGCTTACTTATAGGTATATTTATTAAATATTTTTAGAAATCCTTGAAAATGCCTTAATCGTAAAAATGCAATAAAATAAGTTTTATAGCATTTTAATATTTAATTATTACATATTTTTAAATCCCTTAAATCTATAAAATCAATATTTTTATAAATATTCATATATTTAAAATACATGAAACATTAAAAGCTGAAAATGTGTAAAATCGTATTTTATTGCATATTTGACGTTTTAGAGCGGTTTGAGTGCTTTTCTGCAAACTCATTTTTCAGCTAAAATACTTAGATTTTCACACTTTTAAATAGAATTTCTATGCAATTGAAATTTATGGGAAAAGTAAGCAAAATTTTATGATTTTCTTTAGGAAGCTTACTTATAGGTATATTTTATCTAAAAATATTTTTCAGAAAATCCTTGAAAATGCCTTAAATCGTCAAAATGCAATAAAATCAAGTTTTATAGCATTTTTGAATATTTATTAATTATTTACATATTTTAAAAATCCCATTAAAAATCTATAAAATCAATATTTTTATAGAATATTTCATATTATTTTCGAAAATACATGAAACATTAAAAGCTCAGAAAATGTGCTAAAATCTATTTTATTGCATATTTCGACGTTTTAGAGCGGTTTGAGTGCTTTTCTGCAAAACTCATTTTTCAGCTAAAATATTAGATTTTCACACTTTTAAATAGAATTTCACTGTAATTGAAATTTATGGGAAAAGTAAGCAAAATCTTATGATTTTCTTTTAGAAGCTTTACTTATAGGTATATTTTATTAAAAAATATTTTTCAGAAAATCTGAAAATGCCTTAATCGTAAAAATGCAATAAAATCAAGTTTTATAGCATTTTAATATTTATTAATTATTTACATATTTAAAAATCCCATTAAAATCTATAAAATAATATTTTTATAAATATTTCATATATTTTGAAATACATGAAACATTAAAGCTCAGAAATGTGCAAACCCATTTATGGCATATTTCGAGTTTAGAGCGGTTTGAGCTTTTCACAAAACTCATTTAGCTAAAATACTTAGATTTTCACACTTTTAAATAATTTCTATGATTGAAATTATGGAAAAGTAACAAATTATGATTTTCTTTAGAAGCTTACTTATAGGTATATTTTATCTAAAATATTTTTCAAAACTTGAAATGCTTAATGTCAAAAATGCAATAAATCAAGTTTTATAGCATTTTGAATATTTATTAATTATTTACATATTTTTAAAAATCCCATTAAAATCTATAAAAATCAATATTTTTATGAATATTTCATATTATTTTCAAAATACATGAAACATTAAAGCTCAGAAAATGTGCTAAAATCGATTTATTGCATATTTCGACGTTTTAGAGCGGTTTGATGCTTTTCTGCAAAACTCATTTTTCAGCTAAAATACTTAGATTTTCACACTTTAAATAGAATTTCTACTGATTGAAATTTATGGGAAAAGTAAGCAAAATTTTATGATTTTCTTTAGAAGCTTACTATAGGATATTTTATTAAAAATATTTTTCAGAAATCCTTGAAATGCCTTAATGTCAAAAATGCAATAAAATCAAGTTTTATAGCATTTTGAATATTTATTAATTATTTACATATTTTTAAAATCCCATTAAAATCTATAAAATCAATATTTTTATAGAATATTTATATTATTTCGAAAATACATGAAACATTAAAAGTCAAAAGAAAATCGATATGCATATTTCACGTTTTAGAGCGGTTTGATGTTTTCTAAACTCATTTTTAGCTAAATACTTAGATTTTCACACTTTTAATAGAATTTCACTGCAATTGAAATTTATGGAAAAGTAGCAAATTATGATTTTCAAGCTATTAGGATATTTTTTAAAATTTTGAAAACTGAATGCTTAATGTCAAAATGCAATAAAATCAGTTTTTAGCATTTTGAATATTTATTAATTATTTACATATTTTAAATCCCATTAAAATCTATAAAATCAATTTTATAGAATATTTATTATTTTCGAAAATACATGAAACATTAAAAAGTGAAAATTGCAAAATCGTATTTATGCATATTTCGACGTTTTAGAGTTGAGTGTTTCAAACTCATTTTTCACTAAAATACTTAGATTTTACACTTTAAATAGAATTTACTGCAATTGAATTTATGGAAAAGTAAGCAAAATTTATGATTTTCTTTAGAAGTTTACTTTAGGATATTTTATCTAAAAATATTTTTAAAAACCTTGAAAATGCTAATGTCAAATGCAATAAAATCAAGTTTTATAGCATTTTAATATTTATATATTTAATATTTTTAAAAATCATTAAAAACTATAAAATCATATTTTATAGAATATTTATATTATTTCGAAAATACATGAAACATTAAAGCAGAAAATGAAACGTTATGCATATTTGACGTTTGAGGTTTGAGGCTTGGCAAACTCATTTTAGCTAAAATACTTAGATTTTCACACTTTAATAGAATTCACATGAATTATGGGAAAAGTCAAATTTTATGATTTTCTTTAAAGTCTTATAGTATATTTTATTAAAATATTTTAAAAATCCTTGAAAATTTTAAGCAAAATGCATAAATAAGTTTATAGCATTTTGAATATTTATATTATTTACATATTTTTAAAACCATTAAATCTATAAAAATAATATTTTATAGAATATTTCATATTTTCGAAATACATGAAAATTAAGCTGAAAATTGCTAAAATCGATTTTATTGCATATTTGCGTTTTAGAGCGTTTGAGTGTTTTAAACTATTTACATTTAATAAATTTTTCAAAATTTATAAATATTTATGATTTCTTTAGAAGCTTACTTATAGGTATATTTTATCTAAAAATAGTTTTTCAGAAAATCCTTGAAAATGCCTTAATGTCAAAAATGCAATAAAATCAAGTTTTATAGCATTTTGAATATTTATTAATTATTTACATATTTTTAAAAATCCCATTAAAAATCTATAAAAATCATTTTTATAGAATATTTCTATTATTTTCGAAAAATACATGAAACATTAAAATGCTCAGAAAATGTGCTAAAATCGTATTTTATTGCATATTTCGACGTTTTAGAGCGGTTTGAGTGCTTTTCTGCAAAACTCATTTTTCAGCTAAAATACTTAGATTTTCACACTTTAAATAGAATTTCATGCAATTGAAATTTATGGGAAAAGTAAGCAAAATTTTATATTTTCTTTAGGAAGCTTATTATAGGTATATTATATCTAAAAATAGTTTTTAGAAAATCCTTGAAAATGCCTTAAATGTCAAAAAATGCAATAAAATAAGTTTTATAGCATTTTTGAATATTATATAATTATTTACTATTTTTAAAAATCCATTAAAATCTATAAAAATCAATTTTATAGAATATTTCATATTATTTTCGAAAAATACATGAAACATTAAAAAGCTCAGAAAATGTGCAAAATCGATTTTATGGCATATTTCGACGTTTTAGAGCGGTTTGAGTGCTTTTCTGCAAAACTCATTTTTCAGCTAAAATACTTAGATTTTCACACTTTTAAATGAATTTCTACTGCAATTGAAATTTATGGGAAAAGTAAGCAAAATTTTATGATTTTCTTTAGAAGCTTACTTATAGGTATATTTTATCTAAAAATAGTTTTTCAGAAAATCTTGAAAATGCCTTAAATCGTCAAAATGCAATAAAATCAAGTTTATAGCATTTTTTGAATATTTAATAATTATTTACATATTTTTAAAAAATCCCATTAAAAATGTATAAAAATCAATATTTTTATAGAATATTTCATATTATTTTCGAAAAATACATGAAACATTAAAAAGCTAAGAAAAATGTGCTAAAATCGTATTTTATTGCATATTTTGACGTTTTAGAGCAGTTTGAGTGCTTTTCTGCAAAACTCATTTTTCAGCTAAAATACTTAGATTTTCACACTTTTAAATATAATTTCTACTGCAATTGAAATTTATGGGAAAAGTAAGCAAAATTTTATGATTTTCTTTTGAGAAGCTTACTCATAGGTATATTTTAATTAAAAAATAGTTTTTCAGGAAATCCTTTAAAATGCCTTAAATCGTCAAAAAATGCAATAAAATCAAGTTTTATAGCATTTTTGAATATTTATTAATTATTTACATATTTTTAAAAAATCCCATTAAAAATCTATAAAAATCAATATTTTTTATAGAATATTTCATATTATTTTCGAAAAATACATGAAACATTAAAAAGCTCAGAAAAATGTGCTAAAATCGATTTTATTGCATATTTCACGTTTTAGAGCGGTTTGAGTGCTTTTCTGGCAAAACTCATTTTTCAGCTAAAATACTTAGATTTTCACACTTTTAAATAGAATTTCTACTGCAATTGAAATTTATGGGAAAAGTAAGCAAAATTTTATGATTTTCTTTTAGGAAGCTTACTTATAGGTATATTTTATCTAAAAAATAGTTTTTCAGAAAATCCTTGAAAATGCCTTAAATCGTAAAAAATGCAATAAAATCAAGTTTTATAGCATTTTTAATATTTATTAATTATTTACATATTTTTAAAAATCCCATTAAAAATCTATAAAAATCAATATTTTTATAGAATATTTCAATTATTTTCGAAAATACATGAAACATTAAAGCTCAGAAAAATGTGCTAAAATCGTATTTTATTGCATATTTCGACGTTTTAGAGCGGTTTGAGTGCTTTTCTGGCAAAACTCATTTTTCAGCTAAAATACTTAGATTTTCACACTTTTAAATAGAATTTCTACTGCAATTGAAATTTATGGGAAAAGTAAGCAAATTTTATGATTTTCTTTTAGAAGCTTACTTATAGGTCATTTTATCTAAAAATAGTTTTCAGAAAATCCTTTTGCCTTTTAAACGTCAAAAAAAGCAATAAAATCAAGTTTTATAGCATTTTTAATATTTATTAATTATTTACATATTTTTTAAAAAAACCCCTTAAAATCTATAAAAAAAAATATTTTTATAAATATTTCAATTTTTTTCGAAAAAATGAAACATTAAAAGCTCAGAAAAAAGTCAAAATCGATTTTTTTGCATTTTCGGCGTTTTGAGCGGGTTTTGGGGCTTTTTTGGCAAAACTATTTTTCAGCTAAAATCTTAGATTTTTACACTTTTTAAAAATTTTCTACTGCAATTAAATTTATGGGAAAATAAGCAAAAATTTTTTGATTTTCTTTGAGAAGCTTCTCATAGGTATATTTTAATTAAAAAAATAGTTTTTTAGGAAACCTTAAAAAGCCTAATGTAAAATGCAATAAAATAAGTTTTTTAGCATTTTTGAATATTTATTAATTATTTACATATTTTTTAAAAAAACCCATTAAAAATCTATAAAAAAAATATTTTTTTAGAATATTTCATATTATTTTCGAAATATACAAACATTAAAAAACTCAGAAAAAAGTGTTTAAAAACGGGTTTTTTTTTAATTTCCCTTTTAAACGGTTTTTTGGGGGTTTTCGGAAAACTCATTTTTTAGCTAAAATACTTAAATTTTTACATTTTAAATAAATTTCTAATTTAAAATTTTTGGGGGAAAAAAAAAACAAAATTTTTTGATTTTCTTTTTTAAACCCCTTATAGGTATATTTTAAATTTAAAAAAAAATTTTTTAAAAACCTTTAAAAACCCTTTTAAAAGTCAAAAAAAGCAATAAAAAACAAGTTTTTTTTGCATTTTTTTAATAAATTTTTTAAATTTTTTTAAAAATTTTTAAAAAAAAACCTTAAAAATCTAAAAAATAAAATTTTTTTTAGAATATTTATATTATTTTTGAAAAATACATGAAACATTAAAAAAAACAGAAAAATTTGCTAAAATCGTATTTTTTGCAATTTTGCTTTTTTTGGGTTTTGGAAAAAACTTTTTTGGGAAAAACCCTTTTTTTAGTTTAAAAAACTTGATTTTCCCTTTTAAAAAAATTTTTGGTTAAATTTTTGGGGGAAAATAAACAAAATTTTTTGATTTTTTTTTTGGAAAAAATTTCTTATGGTATAAAAAAAATTTAAAAAAAAATTTTTTTAGGGAAAAAAATTTAAAATGCCTTTTTAAAAGTCAAAAAAAAAAATAAAAACAAGTTTTTTAACATTTTTGAATATTTTTAATTATTTTTAAAAATTTTTTTAAAAAATTTTCCCTTTAAAAAAATTTAAAAAAATTTTTTTATAAAAATTTTTTTTTTTTTTTCGAAAAAAACATGAAACATTAAAAAAACAGAAAAAAAATTTTTTTAAAAGATTTTTTTTGGGGAAATTTTTTCGTTTTTAAAAAGGGTTTTTTGCTTTTTAAAAATTTTTTTTTTGCTAAAAAAGATTTTTACCCCCTTTTTAAACAATTTTATTGCAATTGAAATTTATGGGAAAAAAAAGCAAAAATTTTTTTTATTTTCTTTTTTGGGGAAAAATTTCTTATAGGTATAAATTTTTTTTAAAAAAAATTTTTTTTTACAAAAAACCCCAAAATGCCTTAAAACGTAAAAAAAAAAATAAAATCAAGTTTTATAGCATTTTTTAAAATTTATTAAAATTTTTTACATATTTTTAAAAAAACCCATTTTTAAAAAAAAATAAAAATCAAATTTTTATCTATTTCATATTATTTTCAAAAAAAACATGAAATATTAAAAAATTTTGAAAAAGTTAAAATCCATTTTATTTGGGGGATTTCCCCGTTTTAAAAAGGAGGGTTTTTTTTTTTTAAAAATTTTAAAAATTTTAAATTTTAAATAAATTTCACCCGAATTGAAATTTATGGGGGAAAAAAAACAAAATTTTTATTTTTTTTTGGAAGTTTTCTTTAGGTATATTTTAAAATTTAAAAAAAAAGTTTTTAAGGAAAAACCCTTTTTAAAAGCCTTTAAAAAAACAAAAAAAGCAAAAAATAAAAAATTTTTAGCATTTTTAATTTTTTAATTTAAAATTTTTTTCAATTTTTAAAAAAAAACCCTTAAAAAACTATAAAAA
>WNWK01057783.1:0-10639 GCA_009830355.1 Cherax destructor
TATCATCACTAGTCTTATCTTCACTACTATCATCACTAATCTTATCCTCACTACTATCATCACTAGTCTTATCTTCACTATTGTCATTACTAGTCTTATCTTCACTATTGTCATTACTAGTCTTATCTTCACTACTATCATCACTAGTCTTATCTTACTACTATCATCACTAGTTTTATCTTCACTATTGTCATTACTATTCTTATCTTCACTACTATCATCACTAGTCTTATCTTCACTATTATCATCACTAGTCTTATCCTCACTACTACTATCACCTCTTTTTTGTTGTTATGTGTGTACTCACCTAATTGTGGTTACAGGGGTCGAGACTCAGCTCCTGGCCCCGCCTCTGCACTGCCCGCTACTGGGTATCTGCTCTCCCTGCTCCATGAGCTTTATCATACCTCGTCTTAAAACTGTGTATGGTTCCTGCCTCCACTATGTCTTTCTCTAGACTATTCCACTTCCTGACTACTCTGTGGCTGAAGAAATACTTCCTAACATCCCTTTGACTCATCTGAGTCTTCAGCTTCCAGTTGTGTCCCCTTGTTTCTGTGTTCCCTCTCTGGAACATCCTGTCGCTTTCTACCTTGTCGATTCCCCGCAGTATTTTGTATGTCGTTATCATGTCTCCTCTGACCCTTCTTTCCTCCAGTGTTGTTAGTCCTATTTCCCTCAGCCTTTCTTCATAGGACAGACCCCTGAGTTGTGGAACTAACCTTGTCGCAAACCTTTGCACTTTCTCTAGTTTCTTAATGTGCTTGACCAGGTGTGGGTTCCAGACTGGTGCTGCATATTCTAGTATGGGCCTGACGTACACGGTGTACAGTGTCTTAAACGAGTCCTTGTTAAGGTAACGGAACGCTAATCTTAGGTTTGCCAGTCGCCCATATGCTGCCGCAGTTATCTGGTTGATGTGTGCCTCCGGAGACGTGCTTGGCGTTATACTCACCCCAAGATCTTTCTCCTTTTCCGAGCTTTGTAGCCTTTGTCCGCCTAGCCTGTACTCTGTCAGCGGTCTTCTTTGCCCTTCTCCGATCTTCATGACTTTGCATTTGGTGGGATTGAATTCGAGAAGCCATTTGTTAGACCAGATGTCAAGCTTGTCCAGGTCTGTTTGAAGTCCTGCTTGGTCCTCCTCCAATGTGATTCTCCTCATTAATTTCACATCATCTGCGAACAGAGACACTTCTGAGTCTATCCCATCTGTCATGTCATTTACATATACCAAGAATAACACTGGTCCTAGGACTGACCCCTGCGGAACGCCGCTCGTGTGTGTGTGTGTGTGTGTGTTTGTGTGTGTATGTGTACCAATCTATTTATGGTTGCAGGGATTGATGATGAGGCTTGTTAAATATTTTCTAATTTTAAATTTTGTTTGGTGGTGCAGAGGCATCCTGTCTCTCCAGTGTCAGTCCTTTTCTTATGGAACTTGAGGATGTCAATGGCATTAGGGAATTCTGTGAATATTGATATTACTCACCTGATTCCTTGTACGTCACATTACTTTGCATACTTTTTTTATTCTTAACTGACGACATCCTGTGTAGGCCTCAGGATTTTGTGGCTCTCCTCGAGTTTTGTTGATTTTTCTGAACCACTAGTCTTTTCAAGTTTTAATTTTTTTAATTGGTTTTGAGTGGGCTGACGTCCACAAGCGATGTTTTCTGGGAGTCTTTTGCTTTCTGCAGGATCGGCATTCCTTTAACTTGAAGCTAAGTAATTTGTATTGCTTCTTGGTATTGTTAATATCAATGTCATTTTGGAATTCTGTAAGCATCTCTTTTGCTCTTGCGACGGCAGTCACTTCAGGGAAGTACAACATATAAATTTTAAAGTACCGATTGGTGTCCTCTGCGATGGTGAGGCCACATCGAGGAAGGTTAAGACGAAGTAGGAACATGTAGCTCCCACTTGTTCAATTCCCTCCACTATGATATACTCCTTATAATCAGGATGGGGTTCCAGGTATGCTGTAAAAAGCTTATGGGATGATGCATCCAATTGGCTGTCAAACAACAGAGGGATCCATCTAGGCATCGGTAAATAGAGACAGAGTGTACGATGCCTAGCATCGGGTTTCCTAGTATTGCTATACAACCAGTTCCAGGGTCCAAAGCAGGAGCCACCTCCAACTTGTACCAGCTCACCATTTTACAGCACTTGCTGAAAAGGCGGAGCATCCCATACAGTATTTAAAAAACTTCTTCCAACGTCATTAACATAGTTTTTTCGAGCAAGGGGTGTGAAACAACCCAGGAATTCCACTTCCTCGGAAGCCATTCGAGAAAGTCCGTAAGTTTTGAAGATCGCTACTTACACAAAGACAAGTGATGAGCACTTATCAAATTCTTTTGAAAGTGTAAAATAGAAGTAAATGTTCAAAGAAGTATACAGTAGGGCCCCGCTTTTCAGCGTTCCGTTCATACAGTGAGTTCAAATTATGACCAAAACTTGTATACAGCGAGCGGTCTTTCAGATACGGTGCGTGCCACCCGGTTTGTTTACATTTTCCGTGAGCATATCTCTATTATGTAATAATCACTCTTGGGCACATTAAATGTCCAATTTTATGTCAATACAGTGGTACCTTTACTTACGAGTAAAATTCATTCCAGTTGGCTATTCAAGTGCCGATACCGAAAGAATTTTTTCCCATAAGAAATAATTAAAAATTAGGTTAATCCATTTCAGACCCCCAAAAATACACTTACAAAGGCACCTACAAAAATACACTTACATAATTGTTCTAGTTGGGAGCTGCTCGTAAGTAGAGGTACCACTGTATAGACATTTTCATTAATCCATCTATGATATTTTCTTCAAAATTATATAAGAAACACGTTACATACCATATAAACATGCTGTTTATTTTGCTTTTGTATGTAGTGTGGTTGCTGGCGGAGGAAAACATTACGTAATACTAATAATAATCACTCTTGGGCACATTAAATGTCTTATTTTACGTTAATATAGACATTTTCATTAATCCATCTATGATATTTTCTTCAAAATTATATAAGAAACACGTTACAAAGCATATAAACATGCTGTTTATATGCTATGTTTATATGCTATGTAGGTGTGGTTGCTGGGCGGAGGGAAAACATTACGTAATACTAATAATAATCACTCTTGGGCACATTAAATGTCTTATTTTACATTAATATATACATTTTTATTAATTCATCTATGATATTTTCTTCAAAATTATTTAAAAAACACGTTACATAGCATATAGACATGAT
Organism: Cherax destructor; assembly: GCA_009830355.1. Taxonomy (NCBI): domain Eukaryota; kingdom Metazoa; phylum Arthropoda; class Malacostraca; order Decapoda; family Parastacidae; genus Cherax; species Cherax destructor. The sequence continues at coordinate 3,255 of WNWK01057783.1, forward strand.
ACATACACCCACAGAATAAAAATTGACAAATATGAGATTTGTTTACCAAGCGACTTTGTAGGAGTGTCGGAAGAATTACGTTTTCTCTAGTCAAACACTGAGGGATAACTGTAGAAAAATATTCCTTTCATATGACTTCACTCTATATATCGCTATTCATGACCCTTGTGGGTTTAGCACTTCTTTTTTATTATGATAATAATACTATCATTAACTCTAAAAATAGTGTGTTGCATGAGAATGGGAGTGCTGCTGTTTGTTTATTCTGTACTAACTTGTACAACTTGTACACAATGTAAGTGTATTTGTATTGTGAGGTAATTATTATTATAATAAAAAAAATTATTTTGAGGTAAAAATTTCACAAACTCTTACAAACGTATGTGAATGAACTAAAAGTGGACAAGTATTAACCGCATTCATTTCGCCTGACCGAGTGATCGCCCACTACCTGTTCAGTTTTTTTTTTTACCTTGTCTGAACTCTGTATCTCGTTCTCTCTCTCATTTACTCTTTTGTTAACTAGTTGGCTCTCATTGACTATGGCGTCTAAGCTTAGTTGTGATAAAAAGAGGAGTCATAAACCTCTTGCTTTAAGTGCCAAGTTAGAAATGATTAAACTCAGTGAACTGACTTTTTTGGGTTATCCTAGGTGCTCTACGCATATTTCGCTATGTATGATAATCTATGTAACTGTATTTGTGTATACCTGAATAAACTTACTAACAAGGTACAGTGGACCCTCGCTATTCGAACACTCCAAAACTCACCCTCATTCCAGAATGCTGTTCAAGTGCTGTTACTTAACGAATTTATTCCCATAAGGAATTATGTAATTAGATTAGTCCATTTCAGACCCCCAAAAATACACTTATAAAAAAACTTACAAAAATAAACTTACATAAAAGGGTGAGTTTTGGAGTGTTCAAATGGCGAGGGTCCACTGTATATGTTGATCGCTGAGATAGCCATCAAATACGTACAGTTACTTATAGCAGCATATGTGTAGAGAACCCAGGATAACCCAAGAGTGTCAGCTAACACTCTTGCTAAGAGCTAATGCTGCTGGGGATTGCAAGTTAAAACCTATGATAATTTATCACTCAGAGAATCCTAGGGCCCTAAAGAACTATGCAAAAGGTAACCTCCCTGTTTATTATAAATCCAATTCAAAAGCTTGGATGACTACTGATCTTTTCATAAATTGGTTCACAGACTATTTTAAGCCTACAGTTGAGGCTTACTGCAAGGAAAAGAAGATTCCTTTTAATGTTTTACTTGTTTTAGACAATACCCTGCCACTCACCTCACACATCAATGTTAATACTTTAAGGTAAGTAATAAGTGTACTCTGTGTGTATCTTACTTTTCATTGTGTTTTTTAATGCCTAGTGCTATTGCTAACTTAATATAAGTTAGTGTAAGCTTGTTGTCTGGCATTTATATGCATTTAGAAGTGGAAAAAATGGCGTTCTGCTGGAACCTAACCTGCCGTATAAGTGGGGCCCTACTGTATATAATTATCTAGTTATCACTTTAATTAGTTAGGACAGGTAGTGTATACAAGTAAAGATTATTATCCAATGATTATGTTAATTAGTTAGGACAGGTAGCGTATACAAGCATAATAATAATAATCATAATAATAATAATAATAGTTTATTGTGACATGATACAAAGACGTACAATGGGTTATAAGAATGGGGTGTACATGCCAAAAGCCCAAAATATGCAGAGCATTGTGGGCAAACTTTAAATTAACTTACAACTATGTAAATGGTAAAAATTATAGTAAACAATTTACAATATAAGTACAGTTGTCCTCGTTTCGTGCATCTCAAACTCAACATTATGTAGGAGGTGTAGTATTGGTCTGAAAGACTAACACGTGACATTATTTCTAAGTTCTCGAATGGCACTGAGCAGCATCTGAAGATGAACGGACCACTGTACAGTGGACCCGTACAGCATAATTCATTCAGAAGGCTGCTCATGCCATTCCAAGAATTTTCTCCTTAGGAATAATGTCAAGTAGGTTAGTCCATTTCAGACCTCCAAAAATACACTTACAAAAGCACTTACAATATTACACTTACATAATTGTACGATTTCCAAGGTGCTCGTAACTCGGGGTCCACTGTATAGTTGAGTATTTAAGCTATGAAATTTGAACATAATTTGAACATAACATTTTGAAACATAATAGTTTTACAATTTTGAAGCATTACAGTTTTATAATATGTCAACATAATAATTTATTATTTGTAATAATGCAATTTATTAAATCAGATCAAACAAATCAAATCAGTTATTTGTGTTGCAATAACAGTTTATATGGTCATTAGATGAGTTACAAGGAGTACAAGAGTACATGAGAATGGATTTCTTTATTTGTTAATGCTGTAGGAACAAAGTTGGATTAGGTTGCATTAATTATAGCAGGGTTAAACATTTATGAGATATAAGTTTCAACATTTGCACTAGATTATGTTTGAGAAATTATTTTTCTTTGAGCAATTATGTAAGGGTTTTGATGCTATGGGAGTAACACAGTGAATAATGTTATTTTGAGGCAGTGGAAAGTGATTTATTAACTTTGTAGGTAATGTTAAGTATTGTGTATTTAGTTTTGGGTGAGTAGGTGATTTTCTAGCAGAGTTTTGAATTGATGTACAGACATGGTTTCTTTGGTAATCATTGGTAATGAATTCCAAATTTTTGCTTTTAATGTGCATTGCATTTTTGCATAGTGTGAGGTGGATGCGGGGAACATCGAAGAGTGATCTGTGCCTTGTGTTATAGTCATGTGTCCTGTTAAGGTTGGTAAGGAGAATTTTGAGTGGTGGGTTAATATTTGAGTTTAGTGTTCTATGTATGTAATAGGCACTGTAAAAAGTATGGATGTCTTGTATGGTGAGTAAGTTTAGACTTTTGAATATTGGTGGAGTATGTTGTCTGGAGTGGGAATGGACTGCAGCCTTTTGTTGTGTTATTAATGGTCTGAGATGATTTATTGTTGTTGAGCCCTATGTGCAGATTCCATAGGTGAGATAGGGGTAAATGAGTGAGTAATACAGGGAAAGGAGAGCTGGTTGTGGAACATAGTACCTTATCTTGGATAGTATTCCTACAGTCTTGGAGACTTTCTTGGAAATTTGTTGTATATGTCTCTGAAATTTGAGGCCACTGTCAAGGTGGATTCCTAAGAATTTTCCCTGTGTGAGTTTTGTGACAAGTGATCCATTTATCATTATGTTAAGTGGAACATTTGTAGCTCTGTTCCCAAACTGAATGAAATAGGTTTTATCAACATTGAGAGTAAGCTTGTTAGTCATCATCCAGGTAGATATTTATGTAAATGAGAAAGAGAAGTAGGTAGTAGGTTCTTAGACAGCAACTGTCCAGGGAGGTACTACCGTCCTGCCAAATGAGTGTAAAACAAAAGCCTGTAATTGTTTTACATGATGGTAGGATTGCTGGTGTCTTTTTTCTGTCTCATAAACATGCAAGATTTCAGGTACATCTTGCTACTTCTACTTACACTTAGATCACACTACACATTCATGTACAAGCATATATATACTCACCCCTCTGGGTTTTCTTCTAATTTTTTACTAGTTCTTGTTCTTATTTCCTCTTATCTCCATGGGGAAGTGGAATAGAATTCTTCCTCCGTAAGCCATGCGTGTCGTAAGAGGCGACTAAAATGCTGGGAGCAAGGGGCTAGTAACCCCTTCTCCTGTATATATTACTAAATGTAAAAAGAGAAACTTTCGTTTTTCCTTTTGGGCCACCCTGCCTCGGTGGGAAACGGCCGACGTGTTGAAAGAAGAAAAGAGAAAGAGAAGTGGGCCAAGAACACTTCCCTGTGGGACACTAACTGTAATTGTTTGTGTGGAAGAGTTAGCTCCATTTGTGTACACATATTGGCTTCTGTCGCTAAGGTATGACTTTAGGTAGTAGAGGGAGTGCCCTCTTATACCATAGTGTGATAATTTTAAGTGTAACAGATCATGGTCAACTGTATCAAAAGCTTCACGTAAATCAATGAAGATTCCCAGTGGGATTTCTTTTTTCTCGAGAGTGGTGTATATTATTTCTAGCATGTGTATAATAGCATCATTTGTGTTTTTTATTAGGCCTGAAACCAAACTGACAGGGGTTGAGTATGTTGTGGGAGATGAGGTAGGAATAGATTTGCCTATGAATTAATTTTCAAAGATTTTGAAGAAAAGGGGTAAGTTAGATACTGGTCTATAATTATTCAGGTCTGTTTGATCTCCTCCTTTATGTATGGGGGTAACCCTTGCTATTTTGAGTATTGATGGGAAGGTGGAGGATTCAATGGATTTGTTAAAGAGTGTTGCAATAATTGGTGATAATACTTGAGAAGCTTTTTTGTATATAAAAGGTGGTAAGTTATTTAGATCTCCTGCCTTGTTTTTTAATGCATTGATAACAAGTGAGACTTCTGTTGGGTTGGTCGGAGCTAAGAATAGTGTATTCGGGTAGGTGCCAGTGAGTTAGTCGTTAGGTGGAGTGTTTGAACTTGGAATTTTGCTTGCCAGCTTTTTTCCTATGGTGGAGAAGGAAACATTGAGGTTGTTTGCTATTTCAGTCAGTGGGAATAGGGGTTCATCTGGTTTTGTCAGTTTGATTGTTCTGTTTCTGGATATCTTTTTAGTTCCTAGAATTTCAGATAGGTTTTTCCAGGTCTTTTTCATATCACCTTTTAAGTTATGTAATCTGTTCTCATAATACAATTTGTTTGACCACCTTATCAGGCTGGTTAGTTTTAATGAGTAACGTTTTGTTTGGTCTCTTGTTATTTGACCCATTCTGTACTGTTTTTCATATAGGTGTTTTATATTAATGGATTTGAGAATGTTGGGTGTTAGCCAAGGACTGTTTAGTCTCTTAGCTGTGATCTGTTTAGTTTTTTAGGGCAATGCATGTTATAGAGGTATTGGGTCTTTTTTAGAAAATTATTAATACTTATGTCAGTATCTGTATAGATGTCTAACTCGATTTGCCAGTCAATGTTTGACATAGCTGTTATGAAGTTTTGTTTGGTCTCTTGTTATTTGACCCATTCTGTACTGTTTTTCATATAGGTGTTTTATATTAATGGATTTGAGAATGTTGGGTGTTAGCCAAGGATTATTTAGTCTCTTAGCTGTGATCTGTTTAGTTTTTTTAGGGCAATGCATGTTATAGAGGTATTGGGTCTTTTTTAGAAAATTATTAATACATATGTCAGTATCTGTATAGATGTCTAACTCGGTTTGCCAGTCAATGTTTGACATAGCTGTTATGAAGTTATTAATAGCTGTCTCATTATGTAGTCTGAAGGTAACTTTAGTAGTCTCTTGGGATAATTTACCTAGGTTGGTTATGAGAAAGGTAGGGTAGTGGTCTGTGGTATTATCTGTGATTATACCTGATTTTAGAGGGGATATGGTGTTAGTCCAGATGTGGTCTAATAGGGAGGCACTAGTCTCAGAGATTCTTGTTGGTTTTGTTACTGTTGGTAGAAGTAAAGATTGTTATTCAGTGATCCTGTTAATTAGTTAAGACAGGTAGTGTATAAATTAAAGATTATTATCTAGTGATCCAGTTAATTAGTTAAGACAGGTAGTGTATACAAGTAAAGATTATTATCCATTGATTATGTTAATTAGTGAAGACAGGTAATGTATACAAGATTATTATCCAGTGATCCTGAATAATGTAAGATAGCACTGAGTAGAGTAATAGAGTAATATGGTGTTAAGGAATGTAAGATATTGTTGACTAGTGAAGATAGTGTTGACTAGTGAAGATAGTGGTGACTAGTGAAGATAGTGTTGACTAGTGAAGATAGTGATGACTAGCATAAGATAGTGTTGAGTAGTGAAAATAGTGTTGAGTAGTGAAGATACTGTTGACTAGTGTAAAATAGTGTTGAGATGTGCAAGGTAGTGTTTAGTGGAGTAAGATAATTATGAATAGTGTAAGATAGTGTTGAGTAGTGTAAGATATTGTTGTTGAGTAGTGTTAGATAGTGTTGTTGTCTAGTGAAGATAGTGCCCTTTGACTGTTTTGGTCGTGGATTTACATTATTTCTTATGGGAAATATTGCTTCAGTTTTCGTTGAATTCGGTTTTCGTCAGACTTTCTGGAACGAATTAATGACGAAAACCAAGGTTCCACTTTACAGTACACTGCTGTATAAACATTTAAAAATATACCAGAAATGTTATAAATGGTGCAAAGGTGACATTAAAACATTATCAAAGATGGTTGACACAAACCCACTACCATTATAGAATGCTCTTCACTTAGCGACGAATTCGTTTCCCGATGTGGTCTTAGGAACGGAACTCCGTCGTTAAGTGAGGAGAGGCTGTATTCCTTTTGCACACATTTTGCAAGCTATTACACAATGGTCACACTTGTCAAAGGCTTTTGAAAAGTTAGTGTAAAGTACATGTGCATTTTGTTTGCCTTCCACACAGTTAATTGACCTGGGTTGTACAAATGTTGAGATTCCATTTGTTTAGAAATCTTGCTTCTTAAGACTCATGAAGATTTTGGTAATTTGGGACATAAATGCTATCAGTCTATATTGTTTTGTGATTGATTTACTGCCACCTTTGTGGGGTGGGGCTATGTCAATGGGTTTAAAGGACTGTCGGATGATTTCTGTGTCCAGGCTCTTCCTACATAGATTATTCAAGGCATGAGGTATGGTTTCTTGCAATTCTTGATGAATGTGGAATTCCACGAGTCAGGGCCTGGGGCAGAATGCAGGGCATGCAGTCAGTGATTTCCTTTAAGTCAAGTATAAGAGGATATTTCATGTCAAAATTATTTACAACATTTTTGGCAATATGTCTTAAATATTGCTGCAATATGCTTAATGCTGAAATCCATAAGAAAGAATAAGCACATTTTTTAATAAAAGCATTTAGTGATTTATCAGTTGTGCACCAAGCAAAATCACAATAATAATAATAATAATAATAATAATAATAATAATAATAATAATAATAATAGTTTATTTAGACATGGCACAATGATACATAGTTAGGTAGACATGATACAATGATACATAGGTATAAATGAGGTGTACATGCCAAAAGCCCCTAATATGCTGTGCATTGCAGGTATTCTTAAGATTAAGTAATAGTAGACTACATGGTAAAAATTATGGTTGATAATTTATAAAATAAGTATAATTGTGTATCTAAGTTGTATAATTTGAATATAAGTTGAACATAATAATTTATTAATAGTAACAATGCAATTAATTGAGTGAGATAACAATTTAAAACAATTAGCTGCATTGCAATTACAGTTTATGTGGTTATTATAATGTAAATGCTATAGGAACAGTTAGCTTA
>WNWK01057784.1:0-10639 GCA_009830355.1 Cherax destructor
AAGGACCATGTAGAAATTTGTCTTGGGACTGCCTCCTTGTAAGCTGCCCCCTGGCAAGCACTGTTGACACTGACACACTGAGACACTCCTCTCAGACTTACAAGTGGCTTATGGAACAGATTTCTAACTAACTGCAGCTGCAAGAATTCCCCACCTACATGCACGACTAAAAAGGAGGTGAACTTACTTGATGGAGAAGAATTGTCACCTAGTCTTCCAATCTCCCTAAGCCTTAACCTCCTCCAAACACCACGTGTAGGGAAGGACCTTAATCTGAAATAATTCAAGTGGTATTAGTGTCCTGCCTGCATCTCAGAGTTCCCTGGTTTCAAAGGATATCCCCTAAGCTATATTTGCAGTAAGTGACACTAGCTTCTAGACTAATACTTAAGGGGGATTGCCCACAATTATTACCTTATAGTGGGCATTCGCGCGCTTTTAACCCACAGCTCAAATAACCCCACCTTCCTCTGAATATTGCCGGCCGGCTATACTAAGAGAAATGCACAGTATTATCTTACTGCGGGAGCCTGGGCCAGAGACGAATATCCACAGCACGTCGGGAAGCCTCTGTGATTCTTGATTCCCGGGCAAGTATTTTGAAGACACATGGGGCACCGAGCTCTAACTCTTAGTATCTTGTTATCACCATGGCGTCCAGTCCAAGAAGAAGAAACTAGCATCTCTCCCGCCTAGTTTCAAGTGTGGAGCTGCCAGTTATCCTTAGCTAACTTAACCTAATGTTCGCCTATTGAAGGCCTAAACCTACCTATGTCAAGGTCCTAGGGCTACCTTATTAATATCTAAAGTTGCTTCAATAATCCTAATATTAGTTACTAACTGTACAACTTACCTAGACCTTTCTAGGAGAGTAAATCTATCAATTATTAGGTACTATCTTACTACCTTCACCAACTGTGAGTGTGTTTGTTTTGAGTGGGTGTGTGGGTTCATAAACTCCGAGGACCTATCCGTGGTATGTTTAAAGCTTCATACGGCTTATTTACCCTGTGGAACTTGAGCAACTCTAAAGTTTCCACAGGAAGGAAAAATTGGGAAAAGTTCAATAATCGAGAAATTGGGGCTGTACTTGGAGGATGATGTAATCAGGTGCAGAGGTAGGTTGCAAAATGCTGAATTGGGTGAATATGCTAACCACCCTATCCTGCTGCCCAAAACTCATCATCTGACAACTTTAATTGTGTTAAATGCCTATAAAAATGTAATGCATGGTGGAGTACAAGATACCTTAAATTACATTAGGGAAACTTTCTGGATTCCTCAAGGACAACAGAGTGTGAAGAGGGTCATCAAGACATGTGTAGTGTGTCGTCGGGTGGATGCCAGAATCTATATGTATCCAGGACCTCCACCATTGCCCAAGGAACGAGTGCAGTTAGTAAAGCCATTTGATGTAACAGGTGTGGATTATAGTGTCCCAATCATTTTAACGGGTACTGCAGATGGTGTTCCTTTGAAAGTCTATGTATGTTTATTTACTTGTACCACTACAAGGGCAGTGCACTTAGAAGTGGCGCAGGACTTGTTGGCAGAACAGTTCATACAACTGTTTCGGAAATTTGCAGCTAGGAGATCCTGTCCGAGACTAATGATTTCGGATAATGCCACTAACTTTGTAGCAGGGGCACAACACTTGAAGGAATTAAATGAGAGTAATGATGTACAGTCTCTGCTAAATCAGCGAGGGTGTGGCTGGAAGTTTATTGCTCCCAGGGCCCCTTGGCAAGGGGGATTGTACGAAAGACTGATAGGTACAGTGAAGAGGTGTCTGCGTAAAGTACTACACCGGAAATTAATTAACTTGGAGGAATTCCATGAAGTATTGGTGGAGGCAGAGAATCGGATAAATAATCGTCCACTCTCGTACATGATTGATACTCCCGACGCAGACATTCTGACTCCTCACTTAATATGTGGGCGGAAACTGGAAGCTGCACCTATCTATAGAGATAATCCTGAGGAAGTTAATGAGGATTACAATAATGTGACAGTGTTGAGTGATAAATTTAAGACGTTAAATAAAGTAATTAATCACTGGTCTAATGTGTGGCATAAAGAGTATCTTATTACACTACATGAACACTTTTATGGTGCATCAGAAGCGGTGAATCGACAGAATATTCAACCAGGTGACATTGTGTTAATTGATACTGAGCAACCTCAAACATTGTGGCCTCTGGGCAAGGTAGTAACATTGTACCCAGACGCTCAGGGTGTTGTCAGGAATGTCAAAGTGTTGTGTCATGGTCAAGAGAGTTTACGTACCATTAATAAATTGATTCCCTTGGAATTAAAGGGTGTTCAATCAAATGTGAACAAAAATCTAAGGGAAAGTGACACGAGTGATATTGAAGATGACGCTGACCAGGGGATACCAGAGATACCAGGGATACCAGCACACCCCCCCCCCCCCACTCTTCAAAGACCTAAATCTACTCACTGTTCAGAACATCCATACTTACTACTCTGCTACCTACATTTATAGAAACTTAAATTCCAACTTTAACCCTGAGCTAAAACACTTCCTTGACAGTTGTTACAGGACCCATAGACATAATACCAGACATAAACATCTCTTTGACATTCCCCGTGTCCAACTAAATCTATACAAAAATTCAATGCGCATAAAAGGACCTAAAATCTGGAACTCCCTGCCTGAAAACTCTAGAACTGCAGACACAATCTCCACTTTCAAAAGCACTGTTAAAAAACATCTTATCTCACTTATGCACCCAACCGGTAGCTAACCACATGAACACTACTTTATCTTGCACATATCCACATCAAAAGACACTTACTGATATATGTGATTCCCCTTAATTTCACATGACTGACTAAAATTCTTATACAACTATTGCTTCATAATTCTTAAGCTAGTCATAAGTTTGCCTAAGACACTCCAATATAGAAACGGTATTATGCCAATACATCACCTTTACCATTAATATATAAACTAATTGTTAAATTCTTAAATGTTTAAATTTCAATACCTCAATATTGTAAACCAATTAATCACTACAATTACCTAACCTTACAATCAGTATAATCATTGTGTCACTATTGAGTAAGACCTATCATAAGACTGCCTGAAAAGCCTAGGCATACCTAGGCATATTATTGGCCATCTTGTAATATCTACTTCATAAAATGTACATTACTATAATTACACCCCACTATGTATATTACCAGAAATAAAGAATTTGAATTTGAATTTGAATTTGACCAGGCCTACCAGGAGAACAACTGTTCAGTCCAGGGTAGGAAGCGCCTCCTGAAGGATGATGCAATTTGAATTGTCTAACAACGAACTCCGCCCGGCCACAGTGTGAAAAATATGGGTATTTTCCCGGAATTTATACTGGATAAACTTTCCAATGTGAATATTCTTAATGTGTTGCTGTTGGGTTATCATTTAACTGAGTAAAGGAGAGAACCAAAAGCCCGTCATGCATGCATGGAGAGATGGCTTGGGTCAGCGCGTGGGTACGCTGTGCGTGGGTCAGGGCAGTCACGTGGGAGTGAGCGGTGTGTTGTGACCTAATGGGAGAGTTCTGACTATAATGGAGTCAGGAATTGGCGTTTATGATGGCCAAGCGTGATTAATGGCCTCACTTCACAATAGGAAGTGTTGTAAATGTTCGCCGTGAATAATGTGGGACATTAAGCCCGAGAACCACCGTAATGGGGTGGTAAATTGTTAAAATACCTAGCGACGCAACATAGGCATGGGTAGTCTTTGTCCGGGAGGCCTAGCTGTGGTAACTATGGCGTAGGTGACGTGACTATCTGACTGGATACAGTTGCAAACCCTGATTCTGGGTGACTGTCATGGGTTGAAGTGATGGGAATCAACATTGGTGATTACTGTGGGACGCCAAAGTCCAGGGAATCATGTTAATATGATATTTGAAGGGGAAGACATCAGCGTTGCCGGGTGAATAACGCCACACAAGGCGGTCATGTTGGGTATAGAGGAAATGGTCATTTCCATCTCGCTTCATCGGCTTCAAACCTCAACGTAAAGACTGTTAATGAGGGTAAACCAGTGAAACATTAAATCGTTGTGTGAACTAAAAAGAATTTGGTGATGTTAATATCACGATAGAGAGAGTGCAGTGATAATCGGCAACATTCTCCTAATGACCGTATGTCGACCTCACGATTCTGTCTCGAGAATTGTAGAGGTGTCAAGAAGTCAATAGTTCTATATCGAGACGAACACACCAACATCATCGTCTTGCCGGGGGAATAATCTCTACCGAGCAGGACCACGAGATCGACACGAGGGAGCACAGACAAAGGAAGCGACTCCCTCACCCACAGCTAAGTACATTTCTTTTTATGGCAGACTGATACCAGCCGGTTAGGCATGTTATAATTAGTATAAGCACTGTGGATATGTGAACGATCTCCAGTGACCGTCAAGGATACTGGGTGAGTGATGGTTTAATCTCATAAAATGTGTACTCTCTTTTCTCTCTTTCTAATCAGTCTCTCATATACATATACATTCCACATTTAATAAGAACACGGTACCTATTGGTGTCATCTTTTTCAATTTATTATAACTGGTCCAGAGTGGACGTGGGTGGAGTGCGTGTGATGTCGAAGGGACCCCAAATCCAGTCATACTGGCCAATACTGTTAATGCCGAATTAAAGAAAATATAAACAAGGATGACGACTAATAAGCTTTCTCTCAATAATGACAAGACCTACTTCATACAGTTTGGAAACAGAGACACAAATGTTCCACTTAACATAACGCTCAATGGTTCACCCATCACAAGACTCACAGAGGGAAAATTCCTAGGAATTCACATTGACAGTGGCCTTAAATTTCAAACACACATACAACACATTTCCAAGAAAATCTCAAAGACAGTGGGCATATTATCTAAGATACGCTACTATGTGCCTCAATCAGCTCTCCTTGCACTATATCACTCACTCATCTACCCTTATCTCACCTATGGAATCTGTGCATGGGGATCAACAACATTAAATCACCTTAGACCACTCATAACCCAGCAAAAGGCTGCAGTCAGAATGATAACAAATTCCCACTCTAGACAGCATAATCCACCCATATTCAAAAGCCTAAAACTACTCACCATAAAGAACATTCACACTTATTCTTGTGCCTACTACATACATAGAACTCTACACTCTATTATAAACCCTCCGCTCAAAATTCTCCTCACCAACTTTAATAGGACCCTTGACCACAACACAAGACACAGATCACTTTTTGATATACCCCGTGTCCATATCAACTTATGTAAAAATTATGCACATAAAGGGCCCCAGAATCTGGAACTCGTTACAAGTAAATACTAAAATAACCTTGTCTGAAAATCATTTTAAGACTCTTCTCAAAAACCACCTACTCACCCTACACTAAATACTCATACAGTAAATTACTTTAAAAAATGCTCAATGTTATTTTCCTATAAAATAATATATTTTTTTACTATTATGTTATTATTATGTTACCACCTACTCACCCTAACCTAAATACTCATACTGTGGAAAATATTGGTATTTTCCCGAAAGGTTATACTCGATAAACTTTCCAATATGAATAGATACCATTAATATGTTGCTGTTGGCTTTTCATTTAACTGAGTACAGCAGAGAACCAACAGACCGTTGCTCTTGGCGTGGGGAGACGGCTTGGGTCAAGCGTGGGTCAGTCACTTGGGAGAAGGCGACGAAGGTTGAGCCAATGGGAGAGTTCTGACTATAATGGAGTCAGGAATTGGCGTTTACGACGGCCGAGCGGGATTTATGGCCTCACTTCACAATAGGAAGTGTTGTAATCGTTCTCAGTGTATAATGAAGAGTATCGCGTCTGGGAACCACAATAATTGGGTGATAATGTGTTAAATAGTGAACGACGCAGCCATTATGAGTGTTCGGTAGAAGAAATGCATGTCGGTTTGATTATTGTTCATCGTACACAATTATTAGTGGATTAACTTCTAACGAGGGTAAATTAGTGGGACATTAAATCGACGGGCTACAACCTATACAGGTGTGACAGAGTGAACAGGCAAAAAGGGGGGGTTGGCCTGTATATCACAGAGTCACTTATATGTTCAGAACTACTAAATGCCTCAAATGATGTAGTTGAAGTATTAGCAATAAAGGTCGAGAATCAAAACCTGGTCATCGTGGTTGTCTACAAGCCCCCGGATGCAACGTCCCAACAATTCCAGGAACAGCTTCTGAAAATTGACCACTGTCTGGAAAATCTTCCAGCTCCTGCCCCCAACATCTTGCTACTGGGGATTTCAACCTCAGGCACCTAAAATGGAAGAACATTGCAAACAATGTGGTAGCAGAGATAACACCAGGAGGCAGCTCAGATGAAAATTCACACATGCATGAACTTTTAAATCTCTGCACCAAGTTCACCTTAAACCAGCAAATAGTAGAGCCCACAAGATTAGAGAATACGCTGGACCTCATCTTCACCAACAATGATGATCTGATACGAAATGTCATCATATCAAAAACAATATACTCAGATCACAACATAATAGAGGTCCAGACATGCATGCGGGGAGCCCCAGATCAACAAAATGTGATCAGCCGTGAGGGAGCTTTCTCCAAATTCAACTTCAATAACAAAAACATAAGGTGGGACCAAGTAAACCAAGTCCTAAATGATATAAACTGGGAAGATTGCTTAAGCATCACGGATCCCAACCTATGTCTAGAACAAATTAACTCTGTGGTACTTGAGGTTTGCTCAAGGCAAATTCCCTTAAGGAAAAGGAGGAGAAGATGCAAACTAGAAAGAGAGAGGTGCTCCCTATACAGGCGAAGGCAAAGAATAACGGAGCGGCTACAGGAGGCCAATATCTCTGAAATACGTAGGGAGACACTAGTCAGAGAAATAGCAAACATCGAATTAAAACTAAAGGAATCTTACAGGAATCAAGAGACACGGGAAGAACTAAAAGCCATAAATGAAATTGAAAGAAACCCTAAGTATTTCGTTTCCTATGCAAAATCAGATGTTATGTACACAGATTTTGCAAAAGCCTTTGACAAGTGTGACCATGGTGTAATAGCACACAAAATGCGTGATAAAGGAATAACAGGAAAAGTTGGTAGATGGATCTATAATTTCCTAACATGTAGAACACAAAGAGTAGTAGTCAACAGAGTAAAGTCTGAGGCAGCTACTGTGAAAAGCTCTGTTCCACAAGGCACAGTACTTGCTCCCATCCTATTCCTCATCCTCATATCAGACATTGACAGGGATATAAGCCACAGTGCTGTGTCTTCCTTTGCAGATGACACCCGAATCTGTATGACAGTGTCCACCGTTGAAGACACTGCAAGACTCCAAGCAGACATAAACCAAATATTTAAATGGGCTGCAGAAAACAATATGAAGTTCAATGATGAGAAATTTCAATTACTCAGATACGGAAAACGTGAAGAAATTAAAATCTCATCGGAGTACAAAACTAATTCCAACCACACAATAGAGCGAAAAACTAATGTCAAAGACCTGGGAGTGATCATGTCAGAGGATCTCACCTTCAAGGACCATAACAATGTAGCAATTAATAACAAAAAAGGCACAATACCGTGACTGGAACAATACACACAACCCGCACATATAAAAGAGAGGAGCTTACGACGACGTTTCGGCCCGACTTGGACCATTTACAAAGTCACACTAACACACAGATCTTCTACAGAGACAGTGGAAGGGTATTTATAGGCAGGCAGACAGGGGAGGGTACAAGAGAGTGGGGTAATGATGGAGTGAGTAGTGGAAGTAGTAGTAGTAGTAATAGTAGTAGAGGAGACAGTCATATGGGAAGGAGCACTGCAATGAGGCTAGCGGCCCGCAAGGGTGGGACGAGAGGGAAGAAAGGCAAATAAAATGAAGGAACAAATACAAGGCAAAAGAAAAGAAAGAAAGGAAAACCCATAGGAGAAAAAAGGAGAAGGGAGAAGAGAAGAAAGGGGAAGTAATCAGGTTAAGTCACGGGTGTTCTGAAGTTTAGAGCATTTAACAATGTAATGAGAGAGGAAAGCATCAACAGAGACAAAGCCAGGGCTAAGATTCATACAGGGAAAGTTGTGTATAAGGGAGGATTCAACCAGGCGGCGACTATGAAAGTTGGACGTAGGGTAGACAGTTTTAGCAGAAGACCAATCAATAGGATGACTGTGATCTCTGACATGACAGAAAAGAGCATTATTAGTGTCGGCAAGCCTAACACTATTTTTGTGCTCCTTGAGTCTGTCAGAAAGAGATCGGCCAGTTTCTCCGAAGTACTGAAGAGGACAGGAGGAGCAAGAAATAGAGTAGACACCAGGAGAATCTGTGGAGGGAGGGGAAGTATGAACTAGATTGGTGCGAAGATTGTTAGTCTGACGAAAGGTAAGTTTGATGTCTAAGGAACGGAGAGAGTTGCTGAGATTAGAGAGACCAGAGATGTAGGGAAGGCAGAGGACTGGAGAGTTTTCAGGAGTAGAGGGTTTAGGAGAGAAGAAAGTCCGTTTAGCACGAGAGAAAGCAGAGTCTATGAAATGGGAAGGGTAGCCAAGGCGGGAAAATGAATTTTGAAGAGTGGAAATTTCCACTCTTCATAATTCATTTTCCCGCATCTGACCTAGTAGCACAAGCTAGTCAGAACCAACTCACACCCACCCGCACCCACTCATATATTTATCTAGCCTATTTTTTAAAACTACACAACGTTTTAGCCTCTATAACTGTACTCGGGAGTTTGTTCCACTCATCGACAACTCTATTACCAAACCAATGCTTTCCTATATCCTTCCTGAATCTGAATTTATCCAACTTAAAGCCATTGCTGCGAGTCCTGTCAATACTAGATATTTTTAGCACGCTATTAACATCCCCTTTATTTATTCCTGTTTTCCACTTATACACCTCAATCATATCCCCCCCTAATTCTACGCCTTTCTAGAGAGTGCAGATTCAGGGCCCTCAGTCTATCTTCATAGGGAAGACTTCTGATACATGGAATCAACTTAGTCATCCTCCTTTGTACGTTTTCCAGAGCATTTATATCCATTCTGTAATACGGTGACCAAAACTGTGCAGCATAATCTAGATGAGGCCTAACCAAGGATATATAGAGTTGAAGAACAACCTGAGGACTCCTATTATTTATGCTTCTTGATATGAAGCCAAGGATTCTGTTCGCTTTATTGCGAACACTTATGCACTGCTGTCTTGGTTTTAGATTACTGCTAACCAGAACTTCTAAATCCTTTTCGCAATCAGTAGTATTAAGATCTACATTATTTAGTTTATATGTGGCATGGTTATTGTCCTGTCCAATATTTAGAACTTTGCATTTATCTATATTAAACTGCATCTGCCACTTCTCCGACCACTGCATCAGTCTATTCAAATCTTCCTGGAGTGCTCTAATGTCCTCATTTGAATGAATTGGACGGCCTATTTTGGTGTCATCGGCAAACTTGCTTATGTCGACGGACTGTACTGTTGGACAGGTATTAGACGGACTGTACTGTTGGTCAGGTATTAGACGGACTGTACTGTTGGACAGGTATTAGACGGACTGTACTGATGGACAGGTATTAGACGGACTGTACTGTTGGACAGGTATTAGACGGACTGTTAAACAGGTATTAGACGGACTGTTGGACAGGTATTAGACGGACTGTTGGACAGGTATTAGACGGACTGTTGGACTGATGTTAGACGGACTATTGGACAGGTATTAGACGGATTGTTGGACAGATATTAGACGGACATTTGGATAAGTATTAGACGAACAGTTGAGAGTGACTGAGTGATTTATTGTTCTCTTAGATTTTTAACATTTAAGTCTCGTTTTACTTATTTTTTAGAGCTAAGTCATTGAATTTGTCTTATAATAATGATACCACTTAACAGTTCTGCCTTCCTAGTGAGTTTTTATTCAGGTACAGTACACATAAATACACTTACATATATTATCATACATAGCAACATATGTGTACATTACCCAGGATAATAATAATAATAATAATAATAATAATAATAATAATAATAATATATTTACTACCAGTACATAGTAAAGTAAGGTAAAGTAAAGTAAATTTTATTTCTTTGCAGATTGCAGATTACATAGGTATTGGTAATTACAATGTAAATTGAGAGCAAGGAGAGCCACTGACATGCCATGGCATTAGGGGCAGCTTAATCTAGTAACTTAAAGACTATGTACTTAATATTAGAGAAATTTATTGAGTTTGTTCTAGTTAAAAATTATTTTCAAAATTACAATATGATGAAATTGTACTGTTTAAATTATTATATAATGATATTAGATTGTTACAGGTGTTTAGATTCTCGAATGGTAATATGGAATTGAGATTATCTTAAGGAAAATAACATTGAGCATTTTTGACATTAACTTATAATATGAGTATTTAGTTTTGATTGAGTAGGGGGTAACACAATAGTTACATATTAAAAATTGAGATTATCGTATAGGAAAGAAATAATGAGCATTTTTCAAAGTAGTTTATAGTATGATCATTTAGTTTTGGGTGAGTAGGTGGTTTTTGAGTTGAGTCTTAAATTGATTTTCAGACAAGATTATCTT
>WNWK01057785.1:0-10638 GCA_009830355.1 Cherax destructor
AATTTACCTCCAACGCGTCTTCGCTCTCGGCCCTTTCTTTCCCTTTCCCCTTCCCTTGCAGATGGACCCTCCTTTAATCCTGACTCTCTCATTTTTTTTTTGACAGAAAACTGACTTACTACACAAACTCTGAAGATTATACCTCTAGCCCCCCCCTCCCCCCCCTTTCCCCCCTCGATCTCTTCTCCCTCCCCCCTGCATTTCCCCGTCATCTTGCACTCCATACCCTACTAATCGCCCATCTCCCTCACAACCCCTCCCCCTGCATCCTACAATAACCTGCAGCCTGTAAAACCCCCTGGGGTTTTTTAGCGCTTCTATTGATTATAATAATAATAATAATCCCCCAAAAAAAAAGGACAGATCTGCTTTGGGTTCTGAAATTCATTTTGTGCTTCACTGTTGGAGAAAAGTTAAGGGTGCCTGTGCCAAGTCTTCAGGTTCTTCTAAAAATCAGAAATTTCACAGTTAAAATTAAAAACCCCCAACAAAGGTATGTGAGCCTTTCATTACCCCCAAAAGACTTTCTTTTTTTTTTTTTTCCCCCAGGTTCCCTGACCTCTGTGCCCTAGGACGACCCTCATCGTTTTGTTGTGCAGTTTTTCAAAACCTTTAAGAAATTACTTTTTTTTTTTAACTGGTGATATTTAAGCTAGTGACATTTTGTTTGAGATTTGAGCTGGTGGTGTTTTGTTGTGTATTGCGTGTCAGCAGCCGGGGGTTTGGGGGGGGGGTCGAAAACCCGTGGGGGGAAAACACTCACAGGGTACATAATTCCCCCTGCCGGTTATACACAGTGTACTTTTTTTCTCCTTCACAACTTCCTCTTCAGCATCTCTCGTATTATATTGTACCACAACTGTAATGTGCATTTTTTGGGCCCAATCCCTGTAACCTTAAATACGTGCAATACAAAACACTCTACAGGGGGTTATTTACAAACATTGTCTCTACGGCCCCGGCAGGACCCCGAACCGAAAACTCTATATCAGAGTCCTGCTGTATCAGAGTCCTGCTGTGGACGTAAAAAGGAAAACCTTTTTTTAAATTTTAAAGGCCCCAAAAGGTTTGTAAATATTTTTAAACCTGACTCTACTCACTATGCTCTCTATATACTCATGCACTCTGTGACTTGAAAAAAGCTCATTTGTGTGGGTGAAACGTAGTCAGTAAAGAATCCATTATACTGCATTTTTGTCTATATTTCCATGATTTTTTTTTAAAGAATTCTAAAAATTCCCCGAAACATTTAAACCTTTTAACAATCAAATGGCGTTCATGCCATGACTCCTCAGTGTTATAAGGGTTTTTCCCTAGTTAATGTAATCTCCCCACGAGCAGTGAGGGGGGTGTGCTTTTGTAAACACCGAGGGGAAAAACAGTGAGGAGCTGTGCTTGTTGTAAACACCGAGACGAGCAGTGGGGAAATTGCTTTTTGTAACCCCCGAGACGAGGGAGTGAAAAGGGGGGTTTTTGTTGTTTTAAACACCGAGACGAGCAGTGAGGAGCTGTGCTTGTTGGTAAAAAAACCAAGGCAGTGGGGGGGCTGTGCTTGCTGTAAACACCGAGACGAGCAGTGGGGGGGCTGTGCTTGTTGTAAACACCCCAGACGAGCAGTGAGGGAGCTGTGCTTGTTGTAAACACATGCGCTTCCAGTTCATGGACAATAATACTAACAAGGTTTCAAGGTTCATCATTTTCTCTGTTCATCTTTATTATTGTCATCGTAGTTTTGATGTTTTAGAGGGCGAGTTTATTACGTAGTACCAATCATCATAGTGAGTTAACATGCATCAGGCAGTACCAATCATCCTGTGAGTTGTTCTCCATCGAGCGGTACCAATCATCCTGTTAACACATACATCAGGCGTTACCAATCATCCTGTGAGTTAACGTAAGCAAGACGGTACCAATCATCTGTGAGTTAACATGCATCATGCAGTGTAATCATCCTGTAAGTTAACATGCAACAGGCAGTACCAATCATCCTGTGAGTTAACATGCATCAGGCAGTAGAAATCATCCTGTAGTTAGCATGCATCAGGCAGTACCAATCATCCTGTGAGGTTAACATGCATCAGGCGGTACCAATCATCCTGTGGTTAACATGCATCAGGAAGTACCAATCATCCTGTAAGTTAACATGCATCAGGCAGTGCCAATCATCCTGTAGTTAACATGCATCAGGCAGTACCAATCATCCTGTAAGTTAACATGCATCTGGCAGTACCAAACATCCTGTGAGTTAACATGCATCAGGCAGTACCAATCATCCTGTGTGAGTTAACATGCATCGAGCAGTACCAATCATCCTGTGAGTTAACATCATCAGGTAATTTGCAATCATCCTGTAAGTTAACATGCATCAGGCAGTACCAATCATCCTGTGAGTTAACATGCATCAGGCAGTACCAATCATCCTGTAAGTTAGCATGCATCAGGCAGTCAATCATCCTGTGGTGCTGTCCACATCAGAGCCATTTGTCTAATCTGTGAGTTAACATGCATCAGGCAGTACCAAATCATCCTGTAAGTTAACATGCATCAGGCAGTACCAATCATCCTGTGGTGCTGCATCAGGCAGTACCCAATCATCCTGTGAGTTAACATGCATCAAGGCAGTACCATCATCCTGTGAGTTAACATGCATCAGGCAGTACCAATCATCCTGTGAGATTGTTTTAACCATCAGGCAGTACTTAATCATCTGTAAGTTATGCATCAGGCAGTACCAATCATCCTGTGAGTTAACATGCATCAGGCAGTACCAATCATCCTGTGAGTTAACATGCATCAGGCATTGCAATCATCTGCGAGTTAACATGCATCAGGCAGTACCAATCATCCTGTAGTTAACATCATGGGCAGTACCAATCATCCCTGTAAGTTAACACCTTCATCAGGCATTACCAATCATCCTGTGAAGGTTAACATGCATCAGGCAATTTGCCAATCATCCTGACGGGTTAACATGCATCAGGCAGTACCAAGCATCCTGTAAGTTAACATGCACATCAGGGCAGGTACCAAAGTCCATCTGTGAGGTTAACATGCATCTGGCGGTACCAGTAATCCTGTAGGAAGTTAACATGTATCAGGCAGTGTAATCATCCTGTAAGTTAACATGCATCAGGCAGTACCAATCATCCTGTGAGTTAACATGCATCCAGGCAGTACCAATCATCCTGTGAGTTAGCATGCATCCAGGCAATGCCAATCATCTGTAAGATTAACATGCATCAGGCAGTACCAATCATCCTGTGAGTTAACATGCATGGTAGTACCAATCATCTGTGAGTTAACATGCATCAGGCAGTACCAATCATCCTGTGAGTTAACATGCATCAGACGGTATAATCATCCTGTGAGTTAACATGCATCAGACAGTACCAATTCATCTGTGAGTTAACATGCATCAGGCAGTACCAAACATCCTGTGAGTTAACATACATCAGGGCAGTACCAATCATCATGTGAGTTATACATCAGGCAGTACCAATCATCATGTGGATGTAATATGAGCAGTACCAATCATCATGTGGATTAACATACATCAGGCAGTACCAATCATCATGTGAGTTAACATGCATCATCAGGCAGTACTAATCATCCTGTATGTTAACATACATCAGGCAGTACCAATCATCGTGTATGTTAACATACATCAGGCAGTACCAATCATCCGTGTGAGGTTAACATGCATCCAGGCAGTACCAATCATCCTGTGAGTTAGCATACATCAGACGTACCAATCTCATCCTGTGGTTAACATGCATCAGGCAGTACCAATCATCTGTGAGTTAGCATGCATCAGGCAGTGCCAATCATCATGTGAGGTTAACATGCATCAGGCAGTACCAATCATCCTGTGAGTTAACATGCATCAGGCGAGTTGCCAATCATCCTGTGAGTTAACATGCATCAGGCAGTACCAATCATCATGTGAGTTAACATACCATCGGAGCAGTACCAATCATCCTGTGAGGTTAATGCATCAGGCAGTACCAATCATCCCGTAAGTTGAACATGCATCAGGCAATTGCCAATCATCCTGTGAGTTAACATGCATCAGGCAGTACCAATCATCCTGTAAGTTAACATGCATCAGGCAGTACCAATCATCCTGTGGTTAACATACATCATCAGGCGAGAAATTTTCCAATCATCCTGTAAGTTAACATGCATCAGGCAGTACCAATCATCATGTAAGTTAACATGCATCAGGCAGTACCAATCATCACGTGAGGTTAACATGCATCATCCAGGCAGTACCAATCATCTGTGAGTTAACATACATCAGGCAGTACCAATCATCATGTAAGTTAACACATGCATCAGGCAAGTGCCAATCATCATGTAGGTTAACATGCATCATCCCAGGCAGTACCAATCATCTTGTAAGTTAACATGCATCGGAGCAGTACCAATCATCCTGTAAGTTAACATACATCATCAGGCGTACCAATCATCCTGTAGGATTAACGCTATGCATCCAGGCAGTACCAATCATCATGGTTAACATGCATCAGGCAGTACCAATCATCCTGTGATTAACATGCATCATCAGGCAGTACCAATCATCCTGTAAGTTAACATGCATCAGGCAGTACCAATCATCATGTAAGTTAACATGCATCAGGCAGTACCAATCATCCTGTGAGTTAACATGCATCATCAGGCAGTACCAATCATCCTGTGAGTTAACATGCATCATCAGGCGGTACCAATCATCATGTAAGTTGCTATGCATCGAGGCAGGTACCAATCATCCTGTGAGGATTATTTATCCATCATCCAGGCAGTACCAATCATCCTGTAGGTAACACACATCAGGCATTGCCAAATGTCGTGCATAAGTTAACATGCATAAGGCAGTGCAATCATCATGTAAGTTAACATGCCGTAAGGCAGTACCAATCATCCTGTGGTTAACATGCATCAGGCAGTACCAATCATCCTGTGAGTGTACATGTAGTAATACCAGTCATCCTGTAAGTGAAGATGCATTAGGTAACGCCGTCATCCTGTGGTGTACATGTATTAGGTAATACCAGTCATCCTGTGGTGAAGATACATTAAGTGACATGATATCGCAATGATGTGCATGTATTAGGTAATACCAGTCATCCTGTAGTGAAGATGCATTAGGTAACATAATCATCCTGTGGGGATGTACATGTATTAGGTTGGCCCCTAGACTGCACTCCGTCTGCGGTCTTCTTTGCCGCTCCCCAATCTTCATGACTTTGCACTTGGTGGGTTGAACTCAGGAGCCAGTTTCTGGACCAGGCCTGCAACCTGTCCAGATCCCTTTACAGTTCTCCTGGTCCTCGTCCGGTTAATTCTTCTCATCTTCACGTTATCTGCAAACAGGGTTGCTCCTGAGTCTATTCATTCGTCATGTCGTTCTAAATACCAGAAACAGCACCGGTCCTAGGACCGAAACCCCTGTGGAACCCGCTCGTCCACAGGCGCCCAATCTGACACCTCACGTACTATGTTTCGCTGTTGTCTCTCTGACAGGTATTCCCTGAGTGTTACGAGTGCCTTCCTGTTATACATGCAGGTCCTCCAGCTTTTGCACTAATGCTTTTGTGGAACTGTGTCAAATGCCTTCTTACAGTCCAAGAAAAACACCAATCTACCCACCCTCTCTCTCTTTGTCTTGTACTGCTGTCACCCTGTCATAGAACTCCAGTAGGTGTTAGACGCAGGATTTCCCGTCCACAAGGCCGTGTTGGCCGTCCGTTGATAAGCTCATTTACCTTTTTAGGTGCTCACCACTTTTCTCCTGATAATCTTCTCCATGACTTTACCACTATACATGTCAGTGACACTGATCTGTAGTTATGCTTCCTGTCTGTCTCCTTTTTTTTTAAAAATTGGGACAGTCTCCTGTCTTCCATACCTCAAGTGTGGTGTGTGTGTTTATTGTATGTATATAATATATATCATATATATATATATATATATATATATGCTCCTATATATATATATATATATATATATATATATATATATATATATATATAATGTCGTGCCGAATATAGGTGGCTTGCTATTTTGGCTACTCAAACCGCTCTAAATCGTCGAAAATGCAATAAAATACTATTTATGCATTTTCTGAGATTTTTAATGTTTCATGTATTTTCGAAAATAATATGAAATATTCTAGAATTAATATTGATTTTTATAGATTTTAATAGGTTTTCAAGCTGAATAGCTTCCTAAAAGAAAATCTGATAGAATTTTGCTTACTTTTTCCCATAAATTTCAATTGCAGTATAAATTCTGTTTAAAGTGTGAAAATCTACGTGATTTTAGCTAAAAAATGAGTTTTGTCAGAAAAGCACTCAAACCGCTCTAAAACGTCGAAATATGCAATAAAATACGATTTTTAGCACATTTTCTTAAAAATTTTAATGTTTCATGTATTTTTTGAAAATAATATGATATTCTATAAAAATATTGATTTTTAAAAATTTTTAAAGGGATTTTTAAAAATAGTTAAATAAAATGATATCAAAAAATGCTATAAAACCTTATTTTATTGCATTTTTTGACGATTTAAGGCATTTTCAAAGATTTTCTGAAAATAATTTTTTTTAGATAAAATACACCTATAAGTAAGCTTCCTAAAAGAAAATCATTAAATTTTGCTTACTTTTCCCATAAATTTCAATTGCAGTAGAAATTCTATTTAAAAGTGTGAAAATCTACGTATTTTAGCTAAAAAATGAGTTTTTAAAAGCACTCAAATCGCTCTAAAACGTCGAAATATGCAATAAAATACGATTTTAGCACATTTTTCTTAGCTTTTTAATGTTTCATGTATTTTTCGAAAATAATATGAAATATTCTATAAAAATATTGATTTTTAAAGATTTTAATGGGATTTTTTAAAAATAGTTAAATAATAATGAAATATTCAAAAATGCTATAAAACTTATTTTATTGCATTTTTTGACGATTTAGGGCATTTTCAAAGATTTTCTGAAAATAATTTTTTTAGATAAAATACACCTATAAGTAAGCTTCCTAAAAGAAAATCATTAAATTTTGCTTACTTTTCCCATAAATTTCAATTGCAGTAGAAATTCTATTTAAAAGTGTGAAAATCTACGTATTTTAGCTAAAAAATGAGTTTTGTCAGAAAAGCACTCAAACCGCTCTAAAACGTCGAAATATGCAATAAAATACGATTTTAGCAATTTTTCTTAGCTTTTTAATGTTTCATGTATTTTTCGAAAATAATATGAAATATTCTAAAAAAATATTATTTTTAAAGATTTTAATGATTTTTAAAAAGTAAATAATATGAAATTAAAAAATGCTATAAAACGATTTTATTGCATTTTTACGATTTAGGGCATTTTCAAAGATTTTCTGAAAATCAATTTTGATAAAAAACCATAATAAGCTTCCTAAAGAAAATCATTAAATTTTGTTTACTTTTCCCATAAATTTCAATTGCAGTAGAAATTCTATTTAAAAGTGTGAAAATCTACGTATTTTAGCTAAAAAATGAGTTTTGTCAGAAAAGCACTCAAACCGCTCTAAAACGTCGAAATATGCAATAAAATACGATTTTAGCACATTTTTCTTAGGTTTTTAATGTTTCATGTATTTTTCGAAAATAATATGAAATATTCTATAAAAATATTGATTTTTAAAGATTTTAATTGGATTTTTTAAAAATAGTTAAATAATAATGAAATATTAAAAAATGCTATAAAACTTGATTTTATTGCATTTTTTGACGATTTTATTTTCAAAGATTTTCTGAAAATAATTTTTTTTAGATAAAATACACCTATAAGAAAGCTTCCTAAAAGAAAATCATTAAATTTTGCTTACTTTTCCCATAAATTTCAATTGCAGTAGAAATTCTATTTAAAAGTGTGAAAATCTACGTATTTTAGCTAAAAAATGAGTTTTGTCAGAAAAGCACTAAAACGCTCTAAAACGTCGAAAATGCAATAAAATACTATTTTAGCACATTTTCTGAGCTTTTAATGTTTCATGTATTTTTCGAAAATAATATGAAATATTCTAAAAATATTGATTTTTAAAATTTTTGATTTTTAAAAAAGGATTTTTAAAAACTATATTTGAGAATAAGATTCCCTTAAAAGAAAATCATTAAATTTTGCTTACTTTTCCCATAAATTTCAATTGCAGTAGAAATTCTATTTAAAAGTGTGAAAATCTACGTATTTTAGCTGAAAAATGAGTTTTGTCAGAAAAGCACTCAAACCGCTCTAAAACGTCGAAATATGCAATAAAATACGATTTTAGCACATTTTTCTTAGCTTTTTAATGTTTCATGTATTTTTCGAAAATAATATGAAATATTCTATAAAAATATTGATTTTTAAAGATTTTAATGGGATTTTTAAAAATAGTTAAATAATAATGAAATATTCAAAAAATGCTATAAAACCTTATTTTATTGCATTTTTTGACGATTTAGGGCATTTTCAAAGATTTTCTGAAAATAATTTTTTTAGATAAAATACACCTATAAGTAAGCTTCCTAAAAGAAAATCATTAAATTTGCTTACTTTTCCATAAATTTCAATTCCAGTAGAAATTCTATTTAAAAGTGTGAAAATCTAGTATTTTAGCTAAAAATGAGTTTTGTCAGAAAAGCACTCAAACCGCTCTAAAACGTCGAAATATGCAATAAAATACGATTTTAGCACATTTTTCTTAGGTTTTTAATGTTTCATGTATTTTTCGAAAATAATATGAAATATTCTATAAAAATATTGATTTTTAAAGATTTTAATGGATTTTTTAAAAATAGTTAAATAATAATGAAATATTAAAAAATGCTATAAAACTTGATTTTATTGCATTTTTTGACGATTTAGGGCATTTTCAAAGATTTTCTGAAAATCAATTTTTTTAGATAAAATACACCTATAAGTAAGCTTCCTAAAAGAAAATCATTAAATTTTGCTTACTTTTCCCATAAATTTCAATTCCAGTAGAAATTCTATTTAAAAGTGTGAAAATCTAAGTATTTTAGCTAAAAAATGAGTTTTGCCAGAAAAGCACTCAAACCGCTCTAAATCGTCGAAAAATGCAATAAAATACTATTTTAGCACATTTTTCTGAGCTTTTAATGTTTCATGTATTTTTCGAAAATAATATGAAATATTCTATAAAAATATTGATTTTAAAGATTTTAATGGGATTTTTTAAAAATAGTTAAATAATAATGAAATATTAAAAAATGCTATAAAACTTGATTTTATTGCATTTTTTGACGATTTAGGGCATTTTCAAAGATTTTCTGAAAATCAATTTTTTTTAGATAAAATACACCTATAAGTAAGCTTCCAAAAGAAAATCATTAAATTTTGTTTACTTTTCCTATAAATTTCAATTGCAGTAGAAATTCTATTTAAAAGTGTGAAAATCTACGTATTTTAGCTAAAAAATGAGTTTTGTCAGAAAAGCACTCAAACCGCTCTAAAACGTCGAAATATGCAATAAAATACGATTTTAGCACATTTTTCTTAGCTTTTTAATGTTTCATGTATTTTTCGAAAATAATATGAAATATTCTATAAAAATATTGATTTTCAAAGATTTTAATGGGATTTTTTAAAAATAGTTAAATAATAATGAAATATTCAAAAATGCTATAAAACTTGATTTTTGCATTTTGACATTTAGGGCATTTCAAAAATTTTCTGAAAATAATTTTTTAGATAAAATACACCTATAAGTAAGCTTCCCAAAGAAAATCATTAAATTTTGCTTACTTTTCCCATAAATTTCAATTGCAGTAGAAATTCTATTTAAAAGTGTGAAAATCTACGTATTTTAGCTGAAAAATGAGTTTTGTCAGAAAAGCACTCAAATCGCTCTAAAACGTCGAAATATGCAATAAAATACGATTTTAGCACATTTTTTCTTAGCTTTTAATTTTTCATGTATTTTTGAAAATAATATGAAATATTCTATAAAAATATTGATTTTTAAAGATTTTAATGGGATTTTTTAAAAATAGTTAAATAATAATGAAATATTCAAAAAATGCTATAAAACTTGATTTTATTGCATTTTTTGACGATTTAGGGCATTTTCAAAGATTTTCTGAAAATAATTTTTTTTAGATAAAATACACCTATAAGTAGCTTCCCAAAGAAAATCATTAAATTTTGCTTACTTTTCCCATAAATTTCAATTCCAGTAGAAATTCTATTTAAAAGTGTGAAAATCTACGTATTTTAGCTAAAAATGAGTTTTGTCAGAAAAACACTCAAACCGCTCTAAAACGTCGAAATATGCAATAAAAACGATTTTTGCACATTTTCTTAGGTTTTTAATGTTTCATGTATTTTAAAATAATATGAAAAATTCTAAAAAATATTGATTTTTTAAAAATTTTAATTGATTTTTAAAAATAGTTAAAAAAAATGAAATATTAAAAAAAGCTATAAAACTTGATTTTTTGTTTTTTACATTAGCATTTTTAAAAATTTTCTGAAAATCAATTTTTTTTGATAAAATACACCCATAAGTAAACTTCCCAAAAAAAAAATCATTAAATTTTTTTACTTTTTCCCAAAAATTTTTTTTCCCTTTAAAAATTTTATTTAAAAATTTAAAATCTAGTATTTT